>JAXGGA010004821.1:0-84088 GCA_038373865.1 Uloborus plumipes
AGCAAAATCTAATTTAGCACACCAGCGAGGTTCCTTTATACACACATGTTTCTGTGGTTTAAAAATATATACATTAAATTTTTGAAAAATATTTTGAAACGTCATTGTCGAAGTATTTTTCAATTGCCAAATGATCGCCTGATTAATGTCACAAAGCTCGCAAGTTAATCAACTCCTGTTTTGAGAAGAGCAGCATTTTATAATTTGTGTGGCATAATCTATATTTTTCAACACGTCAATATAGCATTTTGCCTTTCCAATAATGTTTTGTTTAAATTTCAGGTTTTAAGTGCAGTGGGTTGCGTCGGCTCCATTATTCGACTCATCATGGGAGTCCCTTTAGTTCTGTTAAATGATGATACTCAAGGACAATTTGATTGTAAGTTCACCTACTTAATTACTTTGAAAGGAAGGTTATTAATGGAACGAAAAAAAATGGTCTACATTCACTCATGTGGTTGAACTTCGTACACTGCATACCCAATAATCTGTTCTATGTCCTAAGGTGTTTGGTTCGGTAGTAATTGTCATAAAGATATAATTGCAGAGTTCTTGACAAGAAAAAAAAAAGGAACTCGCAATCTTTACATAAGAAATAGCTCCACTTCACGCTGCGAAAGGATCAGTCAAAACTAATGCAGCCGGCCACCTTGTCTAGTGGTCAGAGAAGTATGACTCGGATGGCGTGGTCCCGGGGTCGAATACCGGCTCGGGCAGGGATGTACTTTCTATCTCTTCTGTTCTTGTCTTCTCTCTGTGCAAAATCAAAATATAGAATCACAAATTAGAAAAATTATCGTTTGTCTTTTTATAATTTTGTATCCAGAGTTGAGGTTCGAAAGCAAATTTTGTTGTAGCATATATTTATGTGATTAGTGATTACCTCACATTCATTCAGGATAATTTAAGGAGCCCTTTGTTTTTTACTCAAATGTGTCTCACAAAACATGTTGTAGAGAGCAAGGGGCAGACTCAACTCTAATGGAATTCGATCGAATTGACAGCGATCAATTGTGTCTATCAATAGCGCAGTCAGAAATTTTATTGCCCCACCTAGAATGAAATTTCTGTCGGCCATTTTGTCTAGTGGTCAGATACGTCTGACCGTGATGCGGTGACCCTGGGTTTCAATCTCGGCTTGTTCTTGGAAGTACTTTCTCTCTAGCCTGTCATTATAATTTCTGTGTGTGAAAGTGTGTTATGAATGACTGCCTGCCGTATAAACGGGTCTTATGTCTTGTGTGTTGATCTAAATCGGATTTCCAGTTTAACCCATTAATGCCTAGCGTCCCTTTCTAGGGACGGTTCAAAAAAGGATCTAAATTTCCCCAAAATGAACATTTCAACCAACTAATAATGTTCAATTAGTGCCTTGGTATTGTTTCAATTCGTTATTAACAGATTGCAGCATATAACCATTGTAAAGTGTGTTCTGTGGCAGTTTTAATATGATCTTTATCAAAAATGACATCGTTCACAATCTCAAGAAAAAAAGCTAAGTTTTCAAAGTTATTCCCAGCCTCCCAGTTTATGTTAATTGCTGATTTTATTTCTTCTTATTAAATGGCTTTTTAAATATTATATCGTAGGCAGAAAAAAAATTTAATAAAAAAAGTATGTACGCTTTGGGGTCTATCGTAACTTTTAAGGGGCGAATTTTCTTTCCTTAATAAAAAAAATATTTTTTACATAATATTTTTTAAATTATTTTGCTGTCCATTAAACACTGTTTGTAACCAGTACACAAAATATCTTTGGCAAAAAAAAAAAAAAAAATGTCAGGCATTAATGGGTTAACGTGCTAGTGAAAACGGAAGAATGAAAGAATCTGTAAGAATTCTGCCTTAAACCGAGTAGATGCATCTACTCTGGCTCGGAAGCCCGAGTGGTATCAGAAACAACAACCCAAAAATTAATGCAAGAAAACGTTTTGGAAAGTTGTTTATGAAGAAAATAACCATAAAGTGGATATAGCGTTTTTGAACTTTCCGTTTTGGTCTTAAGAAAAAAAAAACAGTTGTTGAATTTCGTCGCACTACTGGCCTTGACTGTCAATGAAAACACCTGTATCGAATAAAAATTGCCCCAAGCGTTGATTAAAAGGTATGCAGAGAGTTGATGAATAAGCGGATGCACTCCCACCATTTGGGTCGTTGCCTTGCTGTAGGATGAACTACCACATCCAGAAAGGATAAAGAATTTTCACATATCGATGAGTAGTAAACAGGTCTGAATTGTCATTTCAAAAGATGAATAATTTAATGCGCCGTTTAGTAATGCCCCTTCCTTGAAATCTAACAAGATTTGAAAGGATCGTTCTCGTTCATACCCCCATTAATTGCATTAAAAAAAAGCTGTTGTTCTAGTAGTCAATTATTTTAAAGTAATTGTGATTACTTATTGTTTTCACTTGACCGCTGAATGATGTCCTATATTTTTTGACGTCCACCAACTCCGCTCTTGGGCGATGGCGGGGGCGGGCTTCTCGTACGTGTTCCTCGAAATCGACTTTTTTTTAATATCCGATCCTTTCGACTTTACACAAACCTCTTCAGACAAAAACAACATCCAGCACACAACATTTAGCATAGGCACCATTCTTTTGGTGAAGGGTGTGGGGTCAGTGTGTGAGGGGGTGAGAAAGTGAGGGGTCAGAGAAGCTGGCACTGGGGGGAGGGGGGCAGTAGATGGACAGTGTCCCTAATGTAGACTTTTTTTTTTTAATTGGGATGAACTATTGGATTTTAATAGCAATTCGGTTAAAAGACCTTCTCCAAAATTTGGAACACATGGAACAGTACACAGCACCATTTCAATTCAAAGTAAAGTCAAATTTTTATGAAATAATGTGAGAAAAATATAAAACACCCACTTATTGAGTCAATTCCTTTTTGTTCAAACACGTCAAAAGTTCCAACACTTTTGTTTTCTTATCAAGGAGAAATTCTAAACCTTGAAAAGTGGAGGGCAAAGCCCCTTTACTTTTGAAAGCGAGGGGAAAGTTGCCCGCCTCCCTCCCCCCTGCATGAGTCGCCTATGACAGTTGGCATCCAGTCCCTGGTACTCCTTTAAATTTTTACGTCTTGAATTCAATTTATGTTTTTTGCAATTATGATTGCGATATAGGAGCCAGTTGTAGAAAGAAGAAACCCAAGGAGTAAGGTCCTATTACAATTCGTGATTGCGAAAAACATAATTTGAATTCAAGATGGCAAAAAATTCAAATTAATACCAGGGACCAAGGCCGTATCCAGAAAAAAATTTCGGGAGGGGCCCAGTTTCGCACATTGCCCAAACACACATACATTTTTGTGTGTGTTATGAGTCTAATTTCTCGCTGACCCACCTCCCCTCACGATGTTTAATGTGTGTATTTGTTTTTCTTCATTTCTTTATTCTTATTATTTTTTTGAACTAGACCTTCACAAGGGGTAGGGGTCTCAAGAGAGATATGCTATAAGCTTTGTTAAATGGGCTTAAATATTCGTAATTTTAGGGGGTCCGGGGGTTTCGCCCACGGGTAAATTTTTGAAAAAAAGTTTTAAAATTCTGCATTTTTGAGGCCTTATATGGGGCAATTGGGACTTCAAAAATATGTTGGAAAAGAAGGCAAACAATAAATCTTATAAATTTTCTGTATTCTTTTGCAAATTAAGATCAATCAAAGCATAAAAAAACGTTTAATAAATGATTTAGTTTAACAAACGATTAACATTAAGCAACAGAGAGGAAGGACAAGGGAGGAGAAAAGATTAACACATTATCACTTGCTTACATCGGTTTTCAGTATAGTGACATAGTAGTTTTTGATCAATTCCCCAACTCACCGACAGACACATCACTTAGTAACATAAAATAACCAATAGTATGAAACACATAAAATTCTTTAAAAGAAATAGTGTAAAGATTTAAAAAATAATTAACGAGAGAGTAACATTCTGGCCATTTAGTTAATTCATAGTTTATTTATTTGATAAGAAATAGGATTGAAGCACTTTTAAAGGAGTTTCAAAAAGGTATTTAATGATTTTCAAAGACTCCATAACAGTTAAAATTCTTTAAAGCATTTCATTTGCACTTTCCAGTCTCTGACGTTTTAATAGTTGATTGGACAGTCTTACGAAATTGTTAAAACTTCGAAAGACACACCTGTTTAAGATAAAAAATAGATATTAAAAATATTTATTACAACAATTTCTTTTTGAATCACTAGTACTGCGGAAAACGGAAAAGAATACAGGTAGGGTAATATTTTTTCTCGTGCTTAACATATTAATGAAGGAATCAATTACAAAGGAACTTCAAAAATACTGAATTAGGTACTTAACAAATAGTCAGAAATGAAAAATGTGAGTCACAAAAAAATATTTTTGAAAATTTGCTACAAAAAATGCTGGAACATGATTTTTGCATTATGCAGAATATATTTTTGTTTAATCAAGGAGCTGAGTTTCGCGCAACTTGATGCCCACCTCCCCCCATATGTGTTAGAAGGTTTGGGGTCAAAATGTTGCGGCCGAAATGTCGCGGGTCAAAATGTCGCGGCCAAAATGTCGCCGAGCCAAAATGTCGCGAGCTAAAATGTCGCGGGCAAAAATGTCGCCGGTCCAAAATGTCGCCGAGCCAAAATGTCGCGGGCCAAAATGTCGCCGGTCCAAAATGTCGCCGAGCCAAAATGTCGCGGGCTAAAATGTCGCGGGCCAAAATATCGCCGGTCCAAAATGTCGCGGGCCAAAATGTCGCGTGGTCAAAATGTCGCCGGGCCAGAATGTCGCCGGTCAAAAATGTCGCCGGGCCAAAATGTCGCCGGTCGAAAATGTAGTCGGGCCAAAATGTCGCCGATCAAAAATGTCGCCGGTCAAAAATGTCGCCGGTCCAGAATGTCGCCGGTCAAAAATGTCGCCGGTCAAAAATGTCGCCGGTCCAAAATAACGCCGGTCCAAAATATATCCGTTCCAAAATGACGTAAGTGTATAGTACAGATTGAATGTTTCCAGTAATTCACAAATTCAATGCAGCTTAATTATGTAGCTCAATTTTACTAATAAGCTTGTCACGATATGATAAATACACCTGTTTAGTAACTTTTTTTAAACGCAACAGTTTAGAAAATTAGTTTAAGTTATTAACAAAAATGTAACTAAATTGATTTCTTCTAAAGCTTAAATTATTTCAGTACCAAAATAATGCCATAGTTTTTTCAGGGCTGTACTTAGGGCCCAGGGACGCTAAATTTCTTCCTTTTTTAATACGCTTTTACTAGTTTCACAAGTAGGTTTTTTTGTTTGTTCTTTTGTATGTATGTAACTCTGAGTCAAAAATAAAATTCACATTCTTTACAAACGTATAAAAGTAATATGTTTAATACCATTATTATTACTAAAGGCTAAACTATATTGCATGTTGATGTATAATAAGTGCATTTGACATTAGTTCTGAGTTGGGCATCGATCGTCCAATGCATATTATAAGTGCATGTAAACTTAGCGGATATTCAACAGTTTTCAAAATCTTCTTTTGAATTTGATTTACTCTAAAAGCGTATTTTTTAGTTTTTTTTTTTAAAGTATATTTAGGTATATTTCTTTTTTTCACACAAAGAAATTAAACAATTAAATTTGCTGTAAAGGCTTTTTTTTTCCTTATGCAAAAACGGAATACCGTTTAATCACCGCGTAGCCGGCAATTTTCTTCTAGAACATTTTCTTTAAGAGTTATTTGGGACGTTTGAAATCAAATTAGTTCATGTAATTATTGCTTTCTTTGTAACAACTAAGTGGTGGAAGGGGAGGTGAAATTTCAAGAGAAAAAATGGTATTATATTCATCTCCACATTTAAATACTGATTGTAACGAAGGTACAGTACTATGTCTGAGCTGATTAACGCCAGAAATGAATAAGCATCTCTACCTTTAAGATTCTTCTACAAACAAATACTGAACCTTCTTCAGACATTAATCACGCTATGCTGAAAACGTTCCATTACATTCTTGCATGTAAAAACTTGGAAGAACTAGAGGCAAAAACCAATCAGCACTGAATCACATATTGGTTGGTACATGTATGTACCAAATTTCATTCTAATTCACGCACTAAGTTTTGTGGTAGAGTCGCCCCCAAAAAATGGGTCACGCAGATACACACTTACACATTTTCCCTTAAAAAAAATAAACGATAAAATTGAATTCCTCACACGTCAGAAAGTATAAATTCTTCCAAATTGACAATTTTTCACTGATCCAATACTTTCTTTTACACATTTTATGAAGAAGAAATAAAAAGACCTCTATTATTTAAATAATATAGACTTGCTTTCGATCATGTAAGAAATTTTAACAGAAACCAAGTTTCAAACATTGTATATCTGTCTTATTCATTTCACTGTTCTTCAACTTCTTTTTTAACACACAAATTTTCCTTTCGATATCAATTAAACTTGGCTTGGGCTGCTAATCTATTCGTTTTTAAGTTGGTAGATAGCGAGTTACGGTGAAATAAGCTATTGTAAATAAATAACGTACGCTTCTTTGAAAACTATTTGTTTCTTGGAAAGCGCTCGAAACAGTTACAAGCCGAAAGGGTAAATTTTTTTTAGTATTTTCAAAAATTTTAGTCCATATTATCGTTAACGCACACGTTCATCAACAGCAATTAGCAATTTTTTGCTAATTCGGTGTAAAAAAGCCTTTTCATATATTTTAATTTTTGATACTAACTGTATCAATATCGGACCTTCTACATTTTTGTCTGACGACATTTGAACGGGCGACATTTTGGCCCGCGACATTTTTGACCGGCGACATTTTGGATCGGCGACATTTTTGACCTGCGACATTTTGGACCGGCGACATTTTGGACCGACGACATTTTAGACCGGTGACATTTTCGATCGGCGACATTTTGGCCCGGCGACATTTTGGCACGAGACATTTTGGGCAGGCGACATTTTGGCCCGCGACATTTTAGCCCGCGACATTTTGGCTCGGCGACATTTTGGACCGGCGACATTTTGGCCCGCGACATTTTAGCCCGCGACATTTTGGCTCGGCGACATTTTGGACCGGCGACATTTTGCCCGCGACATTTTAGCCCACGACATTTTGGCTCGGCGACATTTTGGCCGCGACATTTTGGCCCGCGACATTTTGGGCGTATACCGTGTTAGAAACTTTAAAATGCAAGGTAAACAACTACATTTAACAAAGTTTTCAAGGTTTTTTAGCATTTATAAAGGGAATTTTTTTACAGTAACTTTTGTCCAAGATTGGTGAGCCCCCAACAAAGCAGAGAACGTATCCGTTTTTGTGTGGTCTTGTTGATTGAAGACATATTTAGCTATTAAAATCCCTCGAAGGGTTACAGATGCTTATAAATGGGGACCAACAAAGTACACTCTTAATTGAATCAGGGACGGCGAGAAGCAATCTCAGCCTCAGCCTTGTCTGAAACTAGGGGTCCGGCGATTAGGGAGTAAAAATTTGAGTGGAGTAAGTTTTATGGGGGAAGGGGGGGGGGCGGATCAAAGTGACAAGTTACTTGCTTTGAGTCTGAATTGATTTGGGAAAGAGAGCTGGAAGGGCTAATGAGAGTCTTGTTATTTTGAAGAACATTTTTTTTTTTTTGTTCAATTTTTCACTTGTTTAATAGTTAAAAGATTTAGAAAAAAAAAAAAACCCGTTTTTTTGCCCTTTTTTCTGTTTTACGTTATAAAACATTTCTGGTTTCGGGGGGGCATCGCCCCCCCCCCCTTTCTCTGGATACGGCCTTGTCAGGGACTGGATGTTGTGTGATTGTATATTTTTGTTTTAAATGGATGCAATTGATACATAATCTTGGCAATATGGAAAATACCATTTTGTGCTTACGCATTTCTCAGTAAATCTCATGTGGTACTGCTTTTTAAAAAGTGGATTTGCAATACCACATGGAACATAAAATGAGACTGTTAGGCACAAATTTGTGATTAAACAGACCTGTTTCGAAGTCAGTATGCATGAGTTTATGTGAACATTGACTTCACTTGCATGATGATAATTTTTTTAAAGAACAAAGTGTATATTTGATCTGTTCTAGTTGTAATTTGACTTTATTTTCCCTCATATAGTTAATCCTCTATTCTTTGTATTTGGTTCTGCGTATTTTGCCTTGCACACCGTTGCGTCATTCACGCTAGTGCCAGCTGTAAAAGAGGTGAGTCACAAAAGTTATAAAGCTTGACCACGGAGTGATGGCGGCTGACTTTGAAGCATTTTGTGATTGGTAGCATCAGAGAGATCGCACAAGCACTAAAAACTTAGATGAACTATCTGAGTAAAAAATAATTTTCCTCGCTGATAATACCTATTTTAAAAGGAAGCAGCCCGTTTCCGGCTCAAGGTCACGCGCCATCTTCATCATGGTCAAGCTTTACCAAATACTGCTATTGCAACAGTAAAATTTCTGTTTCAAAGAGAAGGCAATATGAAACACATTCATGTATGAATTGGCACGAGATGTCGTCCACAAGTAATGTCACGTTATGAGAGGGTTGGGGGGGGGGTTGAAATTGTGACAGGATCTGACATAAGGGAGTAAAAATAAGTCGGACATCACACTTTTGGTAAAAGAAAAAGTTACAAGTAGCAGATTAAACAGTTTCATAATTTTAATGTTTATACATTTTTTTTTAATCTTACGCTTACTTTCAAAAGACGTCTTCAGGGGATTTTGTTTTTTGTTTCAATAATTCAATTTTGCAACAAAAACCGTCGATGCAGATAAATGCTCGAATTAAATTCTAGCTAAAGGTTTGACTTCTAAAAAGTTAAATTAAAACCTGTTCATGTACTGCGTATTTTGTGTTTCTAAAGTAAACATATGCTTTTAAGTGGAAAAGACTAATTATTATTTAAAAATTTAAAATACGTGATATTTTCTGTTGTTCATTCACATTAATATTTAATAACTATTGCACATTGAATATTAATTATGCATTTGTTGTAAATATATTAATATAAAATAAGAACACATATAGTCAGTTGTTGCAAGGCACACAAAATGTGTGTGAGTGTTCGTCATTGAAACATATAGTTAACTTGAAATTTGAAATAATTCTACTAAAACTGAAAACTAAAAGAAAGCAGACATTTATTTGAGAAAAAATTAACATTAAATTAATTTTTCAAGTCGTTTTTATCTTAATTAAACTAATCATCTCGAACAGACAATGGTCAATTCTTTTATAAAAAAGAAGGTTTTTCCCTTTGGAAAAGTCTTTCACATTGTATAACTAAAACACAAATAACATTAATTTGGCTGATTTAGAAGCTCTGAACAAATTTCATCTTTTGCAAAAAAAAAAAAAAAAACATCGATCCGATAGCTATCGAAATTTTAAATGTGAGTATTTTCAGTACCAAATTTTCAAAAGAATGTTAACTGATTTTCAAAATTAATATTCCCGTTAATTACAATCCTATAAAGACGAGATACGGATAAGTAAGTTCTTAGGAAAATTCAGAATATTTTCGTACACGTCCTGACCCGTAACTCTGCGCCGTTCTTGAGAAAATTGCACCTAGTACAGTATAAGTTTGCTTATTACACACAACTGGTATCTACCAATTAAGTAAATGTTGATGGCTCTCAAGAAACTTTAAGATGCTTCTCAATGCAGCTGAATGGTTTAGGCATTTAATACAATTTTATGTTTTTATTGAAAGGTTTATAAAGATCTATTGTTTTCAAATCTTTATTTTATCTTGTTAAAACTACACCAAAATATTTTCTATTTTTTAGGCACGAGAAATGTTTACTGTTCCTGCCATAGTTATGCTGCTTGTAGATATTGTGTTAGACTTCACAGCAATAATTGTTATATTTATTGAAATGGTAAATATATCTTTAATGTCATAAATGGCATATTCTTATTGAAATTACAACTAAATAAGAATGTTGAATTTTTTTGTGATTATAATACTTTCTTTCCTATTTTTACCAAGTAAAGGAAATATTGCAAGCATAATTTCTTTTTACTCTAATTTCGACGGCCTGTACTTCTATTTAGCTTACTCTCGAATGAATGTAGTGCAGTTTTTTTCGGTTTGTTAACTCCATGAATGTATGGACAGCCGAGATATCCATTTAAACTACTCTGAGTTAATTATCATGAATTCTGTTATGACACCTTTTTATCATATGCATATCACATGTCATAGCCATTATTTTGAGTTATTAAACAACATTGATTATTCAAAAGACGTAAATGGAAGTTACAAAGTAGTGTGGGTGTTTAATATCATAGATTTCAAAATTTGCTTTGGCATGCAACTTGTTTTTTGACTGATTTATTTTTTAGTTGGCCATTATGCTTTACCTCTTAACGAAAGATAAACATTCTATAACATAGTCAAACAAGTCTTTGCTTTCAAAATTTAAACAGCATTTTTTTTCAAAACTAAATCAATACTAGCAAAATTGTATCTTTCTTTAGCTTTGAGTTGTTGAAAACAATATATGCCATTTGTAACGTCTTGTTAGATACCACATTTTTCGCTTTTTATTTAGTTTTTTTCCCTTCATTTTTAAATATGTTTTATTTTTAGGGCAAAAATTATCCCTATGATAAAATTCTATTAAGTGCTGGATCTATGGCCTCCATTCTTTTACCACTTCTGGTAAGGATACTTAATATGTAGGTGAAACTTCTCAAAGAAATTTTATCTAAAACTTAAACATGACTGATCACTTGTATATTTTGTTCACTTTTCAGATTTATTCTACTCTGATTCTTTTTTCTCAGTTCGAACAAAATGTTAAAGGTTCAGATAAAGGTAAGAAAAAATCGAATTAATATCTAACCTCACACTGAGTGCTTCAGGCTTTTGAGTCCCTTTAAGGTTAAAGAAGTCAGTTTAAATAGACAGTTGGTTAACAACGAATTTGCTTGTCAAATTACATTTTAACACCACAAAAGCACAACTGTTACATTAAAAAAAAAAACAAATGAGAATTAACGATCTTCAAATCAAACAACAGTACTGGGCTTCTAATAGGTTTTTGGTTTGTCTTGAGGAAAAAGGAACCTAAAGTCTGAATAATTCAATGAAGAAAAACTTGTATCATTTCTTTCGCTTCTATCATATCACATTTTTAGGTGAAAAATATTTTACAGCTATGTTAGCTGTAATCAATCGTAACTAAGGAGAGATGATAATAAAATCTTCCCAAAAGCATTGTAATTTCATTTGATAAAAGGCTACATGAAATTTGAAAGAAATAACTTATGTGAAATAAATTTGACTTAAATATGTTGCACTCAAGATAGTATGTTACATTCTATTATCGGCAGGGGTGCCTCCCCCCCCCCCCAAAATGTTTCACAACCCTCTTGTGCTTCTTATTTTTATTTATTTTATTTTTTAAAATATAATTTATTTTTTTGTTTATTATTAATTTTCTAAAAGTAATAATTATGCGTAGAGCAGAATCGCTTTTTTTCTCTTCCAGACATTCCAAGCACACTCACACACACAAAATAAATGAATAAATAATAATAATAAAGAAATAAATGAACTAATTTAAATTAAACATATTAATTAATGAATAATTTTTATCAAAAAAACAGTAAATAATTCAAATAAATAAGTAAATGAACAAATTAGTTTTAAAAAATCCCCCCCCCCCATTTTGATGGCCCAACTTGCGCCATAATGCTCCCCTGTGGGCACCCCTGATTATCGGCACAAAAGGTTTGTTGCAAATGTGTTCATTCTGTCTTGAACGTTGTCTTTGAAAATAGAATTTCCAGAAGTGTTGGATCCAATTTTAAAATTTTTGCATAATTATCTTATCACCTATTTTCATATTAGTTAAGCGGCCACACATTCATATACTTTATGAATATAATCATAATGTTAAAAGAAATTAGCAGAGAGAATCAAGCATAAACACCTGCCATACAAAATGACAGGTTATTGGAGTATCATTTATGATCACAATAAAAAGAAGAAAAATCTGGCGCACACTTTTTTAATGAAGAGAGACAAAACAGATGCAAATTATTAAAAAAAATTAATATTTAAAAACAATAAAACCCAGACTTTTGTTGACTTCAGATTTAAAAAAAAAAAAGAAGAAAAAGTGAGAGTTTGGAATCCTGGAACTAAGACACGAATTAAGTTTATCTGTATTAAGAAAGCTCATTTTAGAATTTAATTTTTAAGACTTTCAATAACCAGCAATAAGCATTGAACATTTATACTATGCAATAGCTGAAGTTAAAAACTTATTTCTCCCACTCTAAAAATTGTCACTACTTATTCAATTTGGTTGCTACCCTGTAATAAACATTGCTTGTACTAGATATGAAGACATTGCACATTAAAATGAAAAGCAATGTGATTAATAAAAGATAATATACCATGTATGTGCAAAGCACTTTTAAAATGGTAAACATTTTTTTCTTTCAGTACCGTTACAAAAATCGAAATCTCAAAGGCAGCATCATCTTCCAGCAGAGATGGAAAACATTTCAGAAAAAGATTGTGGTACAATTGTATAAAGGATACTACCTGTAGCAGCAATGAAACTGAAATTTATAGTACTTCAAATCAGAATGATTAACAGCCCTACTGAGAAATATAATGAATTATTTGCTGACAAGATTCGTAGACGTGCTTTATACTCATACATTTCATTTACTAGACTCATGGCCATGAAACTCAAATGATTTTTAATACTCTTTTATGCGTGTAAATACAAAAGTGGATTGAAAAATAACAATGGAGAATGAATGCAATGTTGCATTGTTTAATTTGGATTGCTAGTTGTAATAAATAAATGTCAGAAAGACTAGCAGTATTCACATGCCAATGAATGTGCATTTATTCTTATGTCAAAAGCCTTTGATCCAGATAAATGTAAATTAGCCTTTAACAGAGTTTCTAAGGTAGTCACAAAAGTGAGAAAAGATCTTCGACACATGCCACAAGTGTCAAAGTGTAAAATAATTTTAACGTCTAATTAAAAAGAACAAAAAGTTTTATAAATACTATGTATTACATGTACTGTATTTATATTCAATCAAAAAACTTTTCTATTTTTTACAATCACCTAAATCAGTGGTTTTCAACAGGGGCGATACCGCTCCGCGGTGGGAAGATGTTGAGGGGTAGTCCAGTCAAATTAGGCGAAATTTGGCAAGAATCTCGGAATGTGAGATAAGAAGCTATAAACTCGTATAAACTTGCATTTTGACATCCTAAACGGTGTCTCAAAACCTACATACAGTAGGGTGTGTGCGTCTATTAAAATCCAAGGTCAAAAGGTTACAAAAATCGATTTTTTGTACATTTTCGCAAATATATCGTTTTCTATGGGTTTTTTACTATTTGTATATATTATAAATATTGTAGAGGATTAAATTCCCTACAACTTTTGTATTGAAAATTTTTTTATACCTCGAATCGTTTTCGAGATACAGGGCCGAGAGCGTGCGGTTAAAGCATCATTCAAGGTCAACCGGTCAGAAAATACGATATATAAAGTTTATTAATTGTTGATAAATACATAAAAATTAAAAAATTTTATTTCATATTAACTATTACATTATATTTAATAATTATTTTACTTACGTATCTATTTTTTACTATGCAGGCCAGTCATTTCAAGTTTTATCGAAGGAGGGGGGTGGCAAAGGATCCAAACCGCAATGCAATTTCATCGGAAAATATCAAAAACCACGAGCACTTCTTTGTAAATAAATTGATTTCTCAAAGCCGGGGGGGGGGGGGGCAACCGACCCCCCCCCCCCCGACCCCCTAAATGACGAGCCTGTTATTATGTATCGCTGTGATATGGTAAAGCATTGATACAAGCTTGCCAATTGCACTGGCCACAACTAAAGAGCACTGTAACCCAAAGAAAGCATCCATATCGCGAACCATAACCACTCTTGCAATTGCAGAATTTTGTGTTGAGCAATTCTTTTGGAGCAGGTGCTAAATTTATCGTGATAGGTTCCAGGAATTCGTTTTGCCCATTGTCCAACCCCATTCCTGGGATTTCAAATCATACCCTAACCAACTTTGAACTTGATAATAAACACCATTGAAATGTTGGTGAGCTACTGCACTTGTTGGTGGAATATTTAATAGCTGCACAGGTTTATTTAATTTTGTTGACTTGACGTTTTGTGCATAACGAAGATGATCGATACTGTCCACAGATTTTGGAGCATTATACAGCTTTCTAACAAGCTTTGAATTCCATTCTCAAATAATCTTGAATCGAACAGTTTTTTCTTCGAATGCTTCTGCGTGCTGCAAATTAATCCAAATTCGTCAGTTTTTCAAATGCTTTTTCCTTTTTTAAAAACCCCAGGGGTTGTATCACAGCCACTTAATGCGTGTAGAAACAAAATATGTTTTTTTTTTTAAACGAGAATACTTATTAAAACTTTAGGGAAAACGCGATGCAGAAGAAATCCGCTATCAATAACGAAGGTCACATTGTTTTCATTGAGAACAAAGTCTGTTAGCGTCATATTGTCATACAATGACGATTTTATTTTAAATAAATATGTAAAGTATTTACAAAAGCATTACAGTCCAAAAAATATTGTTGCATTTGACGGATATTCAGACTACAGCAATGAAGCAGCTGAGAAGAACTGCTGCAATTTCAAAAATATATGTTTTGACGTGACAGTGTACTAAATACGCAAGAAAAAATCTTACTAAATCGAAGTAACAAAGAAAAGCTTATTAATAACCGAATTCCTGGAACCTATCACGATAAATTTAGCACCTGCTCCAAAAGAATTGCTCAACACAAAATTCTGCAATTGCAAGAGTGGTTATGGTTCGCGATGTGGATGCAGAAAATCTGGGTTGCAGTGCTCTTTAGTTGTGGCCAGTGCAATGGGCAAGCTTGTCTCAATGCTTTACCATATCACAGCGATGTCAATGAAGACAGAACATTTGACTCCGAAATCATGGAAGACCTGGAGACAAATGTCGTTGAAGACGATAAAGAAAAAGATAATTAAAATTATAAAAATTATAAGTTCTTGCAATTATTATTATTTTTTTTTTAAATTTCCGCAATCATTAATGCTTGGAATGGTATTTTATAATAAAAACGTTAATCAAGAACTGTTCGTTTTTTTTTTACTTATTTATGGAGTTATTAATCTAAATTACATTAGAATTGAAATATAATTTAAGTATTTTCCTTAATACAATTCTATAACTGCACGGGCAGGTAAGTGTTATTAAATAAATTGATACATAATAACAGGCTCGTCATTTAGGGGTTCAGGGGGGTCGGTTGCCCCCCCCCCCCGGCTTTGAGAAATCAATTTATTTACAAAGAAGTGGGCGTGGTTTTTGATATTTTCCGATGAAATTGCATTGCGGTTTTGATCCTTTGCCACCCCCCCCCCTCCTTCGATAAAACTTGAAATGACGGGCCTGCATAGTAAAAAATAGATACGTAAGTAAAATAATTATTAAATATAACGTAATAGTTAATATGAAATAAAAATTATTAATAATTATGTATTTATCAACAATTAATAAACTTTATATATCGTATTTTCTGACCGGTTGACCTTGAATGATGCTCTAACCGCACGCTCTCTGCCCTGTATCTCGAAAACGATTCGACGTATCAAAAAATTTTCAATACAAAAGTTGTAGGGAATTTAATCCTCTACAATATTTACAATATATACAAACAGTAAAAAACCTATAGGAAACGATATATTTGCGAAAATGTGCAAAAAATCGATTTTTGTGACCTTTTGACCTTGGATTTTAATAGACGCACACACCCTACCGTATGTAGGTTTTGAGACACCGTTTAGGATGTCAAAATGTAAGTTTATACCAGGGGTGCGGAGTCGGAGTCGGAGTCGAAGAGTCGGAGTCGGACTGATTTTGGACCAAAGGAGTCGGAGTCGGAGTCGCTGAAAAACATGTCGACTCCGACCACCTCCGATTTGGATGAAATTTTATGGAGGTGAAAACATGTCGTTGAAACTAACAGATACAAATTTTCAGCATCCAATATCCAAATCCTAAGCCTCTAGGATTATTAAAAAGGGCTTCCAAATGGCGGGTCTGCATTGTGAAACGAATTGCTATGTTTGGGCTTATGCAAGTGAATAAGAAATATTTGCAGCAAAACACAATGTGTTAAAATAAAGGCCATTTAACAAGAAAAGGATTAGTTTTGTACGGAGTCAAATGACAAGAGCGGCACTTGTCTTTTGCTCAAGAGAAAATAAACTTTTTAGGAGGTCACAGTGACCTCCGAGAATTTATGTAAATGTTAGGAAATTACCTGCGAGAATTCTTGGAAAAATTGAACTTTTTGAGAGGTCACAATGACCTCCCATGACCTCCAACTGGAATACCCCAGCTTGCTACCCCCCCCCCCCTAAAGTGAGTCCTAGCTACGACCATGAATAGAAATGAAACTTTTAAAAATGGACTTAATATTTCAACCTTTGTTTAGGGTTTTTCCCTCTTCACATTTGGGTGAAAAAATAAATAATTTAAAAAAAGCAGGAGTCGGGAGTCGGAGTCGGAGTCGAAAGTTTTAAAATCCCGGAGTCGGAGTCGACCATTTTTCCTCCGACTCCGCAGCCCTGGTTTATACGAGTTTATAGCTTGTTATCTCACATTCCGAGATTTTTTCCTAATTTGACTGGGCTAGGGCGGTGAACCTTTTTTGGATATCAGGGGGGCGTGGACATATTTTGGGCCATAAGGGGGCGGTGGGTACATTTTAAAATGTGCTTGTGAGGACATGTTTAGTGCGGAGGCAGCAGGCAACCTTCTGCTTTTACATTACCACAGAATAGATTTAACATTTATTTTTTGGGGTTATCTTCCGAACCGTAATCTTTCTCCTTATGTCATGAAGGATAGCCTAAAATTTGCCAATAGCACTTGAATTTCAAAAAAGTTTTTTTGAGGTGGTGGGTGCCTCCTTCCTTAGCTTAACTACCTAAAATAGCCAAAAAACGTGTTATTGATGTCCATTTGAAACTTTTCGAGGAAGGGAGGGAATCTCGAACTACTTGCCTCTTCTCCAATCATGACCAAACAAGGCCTAAAATTGCATCTTTACGAGGTCAGTTTCTTAAAATGTCTAGATGAGAGCCAATTGACTTGAGACTTTTTCTGCCGTTAGAACATCACCCTAGCAACACCGAAGGAAACTAGCAATTGTATTCTTCAGAGTTCAATGTGAAAAAAATTTCCGGGGAAAACTCTCGAACCTTTACCATTCAGTCAACTTCAACAAAAAAAAGTTTAAATTTGTGTTTTTGATACTTCCATTTCAGAGAACGCTTAATATAGCTTTGACTCCCTAACATTGTTAAACTTAGCCTTAAAATAACTTCGATTTTGAAAAATCATTATGAGGAACCTCTTTCTTTCTAATTAATGATACGAAAAATTACCTAAAATTACACCAATTTTAAATGTTTAACCTGGAACGGAATCTGAACTTAAGTCTCAACACCATGAAATCTAAGATTAAAGAAACTGCATTTTTAAGACTGTTTTCAAATCTAATTTTGGAGGATATCCCCAATATCTCACCGCCATTTTTACTCTGATGCTGCCATAGGTATATTTATAGCTTGTTATTATATCTAACCTTCATAGCAATAAATTACTCGCCCCCCCCTCCAAAAAAAAAAAAAAGAATTTCTTTGAAATTACCTTATCTTGAAATTCGTAAATTCAACTTTTTTCATTTTTTTTAATTAAAACTTGAATAATAATCTTTAAAGGCGACAGGCTTGGGTCATAGTTCGGGTCTTTGTCACTCCTGGGAAAATCAGAAGGGTTTTGTTATTGCCCTTCTACAGTAAAATCCTATATACGTATGTTATAAATGGCGATGTGTATTGCATAGTTGGGAGTATATAAGAACAACACTGTGTCCAATGTTTGGAATCGGACTGTTCAAGGAACTATTTGAACGTAGAGTATTTTTCAAAATATTTTGGTTTTCAAATAAAAGTGTTAAAAACGGTGCATTTTTACTTCAAACCGTGTTGTTCTCATTTACCTTAAAAATGGTTCACTCATTTAATGGTCCTGACACAGCTTTTCAGAGGAAAATAAATGCTCAGTTAAAAAAATCATTACGCATAAGCAGTGGCGTAACTACTCGTTGGTTTCAGGGGGGGTTATATTCAAAATCGTCACGAGGTTAAAAAACAGCGGGGGGGGGGGGGGGGTTGACAACCGCTTTTTTCCACACTTTGCATGTATGTTTATGTGTATATATATATAGTACGAAAACACTGACAGTTTTTTAAAGAGTAATAATCTCTGACACTAGAATTGTGCTGTAGCCTTAAGAAATATTACTGCAGAAAAATGGAATGGCGTCCGGGGGTGCCCTCGGAAATATTCAAATTGTACCTCTAAAAACTCCATTCTAGACTATCTTGGTGATGTTCGAGGAGAGGATGTTCGATCTCTTCCTCAGTCAGTAAAACACGATTGCAGGCCATTTTTAATAATGTGAAAGAAAATGATAGGATGCACAAATTCTTTCAAGCGATTTTTTCGAAATTTAAGTTCTAAAGACGCAATTTCAGACAAATTTCGATCATAATGGGGGATTTGGAGGCCTACCTCCGGAAATTTTTGACATTTATTTCCTAAAAAAGACAATCCTTAATTGTTCTGGGAAGGGGAGGGGGTGGCAATGAAGTCTGTAACACTATGATATTCGCGGAAGAATCGTAATTTTTCACTGTAGGAGTTTTTATACTTTATCTCATTTTTGCATCTTTTGGACCAACGTTTCGAGGGGGGGGGGGTTTGTCCCCAAAACACCCCCTATAGGTACGCCACTGAGCATAAGTTTTCTGCTCTATTGTTATTTTCCAACCTTCTCAAAGGGGGCATTGAAAAAATTTTCAATCCTAAAGGGGATAGTAGCTGTAAAAAGGTTGAGAACCACCAACCTAAATCACTGTTCATTGCTATTGTCCAAAAAGAACTTTTTTTGATAAAAATATTTTGGAACTAATACAGCAAAGTTTGTATGTTTGGAAAAATGTATAACATTTATTGTACTGCCGAGAGCGGTTAAATAATGTATAAAAGAAGAAATGTATTAACTGCATGTCACTGGGTATTAGTAATATGCTATTAGATGGAAAGGGGAGGGGGCAGAACGCGTAGCCAGCAGTTGGTTTCAGGGGGAAGGGGTTGCATCCAGAGTCATCTCGATGTTAAAAAAAAGGAGTGGGATAACTCATTTTTAGACAGTTATGTGTATATATAATACACAGTCCAGTCACATTAATGTGACCACCACGTACTTTCGACGTCAAATTACCTATCACAAAAGGAACTTGGTAGCACAATGCAGTTGAGGGCGTATAAAGGGTGTGTGAGGGCCTTGGAAACCATTTCTATCATGGGTGTAATACAAAAACGGGACGATTTATCTGACATCCAAAAGGGCATGATCATTGGCTTTCGGGGCAAGGTTGGAAGCTTTTCCAAAATGGCCGAGTTTTTGAGCTGTTCGCTTGCCATCGTGGTAAAAGTGTACCGCGCATGGAAAATGGGAGTCAAAAATCAGCGACGTGGAAAATGTAGTGCACAAGGAGCCATAGATGACAGAGGCGAACGAAGGCTGTGGAGATGAGTTCGGGTTCATAGACGGGCTACCGTTGAGCAACTGACCTCCCAGATGAACCAAGGGGTTACCAACATCATCTTCCAAACTACTATTTGACGGACGTTGCTGCGTCTGGGCTCCCGAAGCACAAGACTGGTTCATGCAGCTATGCTGACTACTGTCCATCGACGATGAACCCTGGAATTTGCACGCCAGTACCGCAGCTGGACGTTTATTGAGTGACAACAGGTAGTATTTACTGATGAATCAAGTTTTATGCTCCATCAGGCACATAGACGTTAGCGTATAAGGCGTGAAACCTCTGAAACTAAACACCCTCAACCATTGCCGGAACGGTCCAAGCCGGAGACGGGAGCATTACGGGCTGGGGAATATTTTCCTGGCATTCTCTGGGCTCACTCATCATTGTGGAAGGCACGATGAATTAATACAAATACGCATCTGTCTTTGCGGACCATGTCCACCTCTATATGTGCATTGTTTTTCCTCAGGATGATGGCATCTACCAGCAGGACGTGAGTGGTTCGAAGAGCACCAGAGTGAGATTACCCTTATTCCCTGGCCAGCAAACTCTCCTGATTCAGACAGAATCGAGAATATGTAGGACCATCTCGATAGAGTTATTCGCTCCATGGATCCTCATCTGCGTAATCTAGCCCAGCTGGCTACAGCATTGGAGTCAGCATGGCTCAAACTACCAGATAACACCTTCAGGGCCCTAAATAAATCTCTTCCAGCACGTCTCGCAGCAGTCCGCTCTGCGAAAGGTGGTTTTTCAGGCTTTTGACAGGTGGTCACATTAATGTGACTGGACTGTGTATATAGTACGAACTTGATAATTCGGCTGTTTTTAGAAATTCAGAATTCCGGAATTTTGAAAAACCGGTCATTTTTTCAGTGCAACAACCTCTGAAAGAATCTAACCAAGCATTAATTCCCAATCAGTCTTGATGTTTGAAGATACTATAGATACTATATATATTCAAAGAGAAGGGGGAAAGAGATCCAGCTTTCGATTCAGACAGATGTAATTACTACTAGAATTGTATTATAGTCAGAAAATATTACTGTAGAAAAAGAGAAAGGGGGGGGGGTCCTGTGGTTCGCCCCCTGGAAATTTTCCAAAATTGTAGCTCCAAAAACTCCACTCAGGCTATCTTAGTGATTTTAGAGGAGAGGCAGTTCAATGCTCTACCTCAGCCAAGTAAAACACGATTTCAGGCAGTTTTCAATAAAAATTGAGAAAATGATAATATCCAGGGATTCGACCAAGTAAGTTTTGCGAATTTAAGTTTCAAAAACACGGTTTCGAACAAATTTCAACAATTTTGGGGAGTGTTTTGTCTCTAAAACCTCCCCTTTATCTATGCATTGGGGGGAGGGGGTACATTTTATCAAACTTAAATTTGGAAAGTGCATATAATCTTAGGTTTGAGACCCACCTGATATTGTATGATATTAAAATTAAGCAAAAGATTTGGATGATTTGAAACAATTCACAATTAAATAAAAGTACACATAAAAATAATTGAAACTTTAATGGATGAAAAGTACAGTATTTCTTGCACTTAACAAGAACGTGAACAAATAAATTTAGAATTGTGATTTTTAGTTAAAACATAATAGACATAAAGCTACACTGCACAATCAACATGAAAAACATTCATAAGATTTTGAACAAAACTGTCTTCTTTTAAAATGGCTACTCATTATTTCTCTGATGAACTAGAATAATACATGCAACATGAACTTATCACAATATGTCGGAAGTTTTCTCTTCATTTCCTAGAGGAGAAAAGATAACAATTTGAGATGGTGTTACATTTACATACATGAAGTCAATATTTACATCATACAGCAGAACATTAACTTAATAAGGTTTCTGCACAGACAAGCTTTTCCCTCCCATAGATCCTAATTTTTACTCAGTATTTTTAATTATCTACCTTTCACATTTTCTCAATTGTGAACTCTCTTTCATAAGTACTAAATTGTTATATTACTTTGCTTTTGTTTCGGTGCTTAAAAAATAAAGGTTTTCAAGCTAAAATAATAATTTCAAACCAGTTCCCTAGAATTGTTTAGCTTGGTAAACTTAGAACAAGCTTTCAAAATTTAATTAATACATCTTGTAAACATCAAAGAAAGACTTCTTTAAAACCAACCCCCTTCATTCAGGACATTTGTAACAGGACCTCTTTTCCATTTTTATCAAAATAAGTTTACAACATTTTTAGCAATAGGTAAAATAAATGCTGTAGGATAAACCAGACGAAGTAAGCATTCAATTTAACCTTAAACTGAATTAGCAATATAATTTATGTGAAAAGTAATTTTTAAAAATCATATATGGTTGTGGATGAAAAATACAATGACAGTTGAAGGGGCAAGTGGATAAAGGTGATGTGTGACAAATTTTGTTTTACTTACTTTATACCATAGATGAGGGTGATAAAATACATTTTTTTTTTTTTTTTTTGAAAGCTTTTTCTAGAAATAAAAAAAAAGTCACATATCACCTTTATTCACTTGCCCATTCAATTGTGTTCGTGAGTTCTTCTTCTTCTTACTTATAGGGGGTTGTCTAGCTGGGCTAGACAACCCCCATAAAACCAAAAATGTCTAAAACATCTAAAAAAAGTGTAGGGTCCTTAAGGACTTTGTCTTTTGTAAAATTCAAACAGGTTAAAATATGTCCGGGGAAAGCCACGTCTGCGCAACACCAAGGACAATTTGGGAGTCTTTTTTCCCTGCTGAAAGGTGAGTCCCCTCATGTGCCCACTCAGAATGCGGGAAGAGGCAATTTGATATGGTCTTGGAATAATGTTGAAAGTCTCACCCAGTCTTTTGGCAAAGTACCAGGGATGGCTGGGGGGGGGGGGGGGTATTTTCATGAGCCGATTGAATTCAATCCTTGCCAGGGATGTAATCTCACTAGATGTGAGCATTCCTCCTCGATTAACTCCAGGGACGTCATTTCAAGTTTTCCAGGGGGGGGGGAGCAAAGGTCCAAACACAAAGCAATTTCATTGAAAAACATTAAAAACCACGCCCACTTACATGTAAATATTGATTTCTCAAAGGCAGGGGTTTGGCAATTGACCCCCCCCCCCCCCCAAAAATGACAGGCCTGGTTAACTCCCTCCTCTGACGCCGACCTGGCCAAGAAATCCGCCTTTTCGTTCCCTTCTACAGGGGTAGAAGTGATCAACTTAAAACATATAGGACATTTTTCATAAAAAATATAGGACATATATAGAACACGTTATTGCATACATAAAAACATTTGATATGATGAAAAGGCAGAAAAACAGCTTATATTACCTAACTATTTGTATATTTATTATTATTAAGGACTTCAGTTTCATATTTTGTAGTTAGAAAACTCCATTAAAAAATAACTTACTTTTAAAATGAGTTCCTTCTTCTGAAAAGAAAATTTCAAAAAATGCGTAGTTTGGCATACATACAGCACTAATTTATTTAGTGAAAAATATCTACAATAGACTATTTACAAATTAGTGGCTATCTTTAAGCAAATTCTTTTATGTTCCATTCTGTCTTTTGCAAGTTTGAGTTTTTTATTTCCTGCATTAATAAGGGCTTGTGCAGTTTCTATTTCTCGCATACATTTACGTTTAAGTCCATCTTTCAGTCTTTTATTACCATCATCAATAATAGATTGAGCAGAATCCATATTTTCCTTCACGTCTTTTATTTTATCTTTTTTTGAAGGTGCTAGACCATTTTTTATTTCCCCGATGCTTTTTAGCATCTTTTTCTTTTTGCATTTTGAATATGCATCTTTATAAAACTGAAGCATTTGTTTTGTCCAATGTACTGCTGTGCCATTCACAGCGTCTTTTATTACCCTCAATCCTCTTATAACATCAAGGCTTAAAGATCTTTCAGACGTGAGCATTCTCTTATTTATTGAAAAACCTCTTCCCACCAAGGCTGACCGTAAATCTAAGCTGAAACCTTTACCACTCGTGTCCACTATAAACCGAGCTTGTAAAGGATTCCTGCTTTCGTTTTGCAGTATTTCCTTTATGCTTGGATGTGTTTGCATGCTGCTTCAGCTGAGAAATTCCACTCTTACTAATAGATACTGATCAGCTGCAATAATAACAGAAAGCGTGAAAATTATCTTTTCCTTTCCTACATCATGCACTAATATTTATTCCATTACTGTCCAACCATATGTTAATATGTAACTGTTACCATATGTTTCAATGAATCATGAAGAACTTACACCTACAGCCTGCCGTAATTCAGCAATGACTGGAACACTTAAAAAGAAAATTAAAACGTTCCGATCAGACCGAGCATCAAATCACAAACCAAAACCATCAGGAAAAACACAAACACAACTAATAGCTGCTGTTGCCAAAGCCAAAATCTAAAACCTGCTTCTGACTGAAGTAGCCCTTAAAACTCCACCCACTACAATGACGTCATATTGCTGTGACCAATGAGCGAAGATGCCTGTCGCAAGATTTAGTCAGTTACATTTTCTCACTGAAATTCGATAGTACGCTTTTTTCAAACGAAAAACCAGATGTCAGAAAGTTTGTTTATGGCTATTTTTGAAAAATATTTAAAAGGAAATCTAAGACTTTTGCAAAAATATAGGAAATATAGGACTTTTGCAAAAATATAGGAAATATAGGACATTTTTAATGGTTTTTTTGAAAATACAGGAAATATAGGACATATAGGACAACTTCGACCCCTGCTTCTACTCCCACATCCGAGGGGATCCATTGGAAATGCACTGTATGTTTGGGTGATAGTCTCTCAAGAAGATTTAAAATGTCCAGGCTAGTTTGATCACCAACAGTGCTCTAATTTGAGAGATGTTGAACCGAAGCGCGACTATCGGTCAAAATTCAGATGTCCCTAATTTGGTCCCCCACCTCTACTGCATACTGTAAAAACCTCTTCTAATGGCAACTAGCTCTGATCTAAACGATCAACTAACTCTGATCTAAACTAGCTCTGATCAATTGTATTTGTTGGTTAACACAATTGAACACACACTAATTTGAATTTGTGTAAATTGGCGAAATTCAAATGTCACATATCACTTTTATCCACTTGCCCCTTCAGTTATAAAGAACAAATTGAAAAACATTTAAATACAAATCCAAATTATCAGTCCTTAAAAATGCATGTATCATGTATTTAAATATCTTTAAAAAACTATTTATAGCTGTAGAAGTTGTTTTTTTTTTTTTTTTTTTTTTTTTTAATCTATGTTAAAAAAAGTATGTACTACTGTAGAAGTGTAAAGTAAAATGTACAGATATACAAAAATGTTTACCTTTGTGCAGGAGTTGAATGTGGGAAAAAGTTATTTTCCCACCAAAAAATAGAATTGGATATTCTTATTTTAAGGTTCATGGAAACCTTTTATTAAAACAGAGCAAACATTATGGATGCTAACTTAACTTTTTACATAGCATCAAATACATACTTTTTACATAGCACTAAAGCTCTCCTAACAGTGGTGTAGAATGGGGTTGGCAAGAGTGACTCTTACCACGGGTGTCCAATACAACGAAAACCAAACTTTGGAGCCATATTACGTAGAACAAATAAAAATGTATCAAAACAATTTTCATATAATTTCTCTAAAAAGAATTAGTTCAGTCTTTTGTTCTAGACATCTGCGCTGTTTGAAATAAACACTAGTGCTTGTTATATTACCATAAAATATTGTGCAATATGGTCTGTTGAATTTAATCCATTGTACAGCTGTTCTTTTAATCAAAATAAAAAGCAAATGTTCGACATACTAATAGTTATTCTTGCTCTCTCTTAATTTAAAATTACCTATGTGAACAAAAAAATTCTTTAAAATGCTACAAATCTAGATAAGATAGAGATTGATCCGAATAAACAAGATTCTACTGTACTCTACACTTGACTACAGATGGTGTAAATAATCCAAATGGATAATACATATATACTTGAAAATTAAACACTAGATACATAAAACAACTTACTTGAAAGAATTAACTTAATTCATTAAGGCAAGGAGTTACATTTTTAGGCTGAAAAATAGAATAATTAAATGTAAGAAGCAAGGCTTTTCTCTCAACTGTTATAAACACTCAAAACTATTGTAAAAGTATAGAAAAAAGGAAAATTTTGCATAGATCATTTTTTTCATCAACACAATGTATCCATGAACAATATTGTAAAATCTATCTCTACACATAAAGCATAACAATCATCAATCAAACATAAATAAAAAGATAAAAGTGAAATACAAGCAACTAGTTAAAATTGGTTTGGTAACTGTTAGAAATAAGAATTTAAATCTAGGCATCATAATGAAACCTAGTATAAGTTTTTACGCGGCAAGATGAGCAACCTAGGAATCAAATACATATGCATTCAAATATGAAAAAAAAATGTTGAAAAATAAAAATTTTCCAATTTGCCGACAGTTTATTTAAAAAAGATCTGATATATATATATATATAATAAAACAAATAAAAAATAATAATAATGAAATAGAAAATGGCACATTAGGAGAAGTGAAAGGAGAAAGGTTGAATCCAGAGCTCATCAGCCGTGGGGGATTCAAGAGTGGTCGAAAGACCAAAAAATTTAAAAATAAACTATAGAGAGGATGTTTTAGTTCAAAATATGCAGTCTACAGATCTTTATTGGGCAAAAAAGCACCAATGTGAGCCTGCAAACCGCACATTAGAACAAAAACCTAAAACTAAAAGCAGGGGTTTCGCCTCGACCGATTAGGAATAAAATTCCCAAAACTCTTCTTTTTTCTTCGAGTCTCTTCGTTTTTTCTTCTTACAATTCTGTTATTTTATATATATATATATATATATATATATATAAAGATTTTAACAACAAAATTGATTGCAATTTAAAATTACTAGAAATTTATTATTTGGATCAATCACACATCTTGGTCACAATAAGTCAAGAAAAAATCTTCACTGCAATCAAAAATTTTGGCACCTACGGTTGAAAATCAAGGCGTCAAATTAAACTTTTTCGATGCAAAATACGCCTAACGACCGCTTATTTCTAACACTATTTGATAAGGAACTGTTAGGGATTTAGATTACTAATGCAATTGTCAATAGTCAACTTCACCCACCTGCCTGTCTCAACACTTCACGCTAAATTTTGGATTGCCACTACCTGCAGTTTAATCATGCTGTTCTTTTCTCTTTCTTTATCAATTAGTTAATCAGTCTTAATTTCCTACGGAGACGGAATTTGTGGAAGGACAACCAAACCTGACACATGTGACAGCTATCATGACAGTTACCCTTTTCCAAGAGGATGAGCAATTTAATGTTTCAGAAACACAGAGAGTTAAATAACAAAGGCGCTTCCTCCACAGCTATCCCTCGTAGGTTATGGTGCTGGCAAAGTGATAACATGCACTATAAAGTGCAATGACATCCCACTGCTTGAACTTTAAAAATTACTTTTAAAATAACTACTTATTGCATCACTTTTGTTTTTCATCAATGATGTCCAGGTATGTTATTGTATCATATAAATACAAAATTGAGAAATCAAATATTTCTCTATTGCTGTATCCCTCTCTCTCCGTAAATTTATGGTTGAGCCAAAAGATTGTACTTTATCAAAAAATATTTAAAAGTTTCATTTTATTTAACAGATATGTTTAGAAACTTTTATTTGATTAATTGAATATCTACTTGTTTGCATGAAAGGAAATCTATGCTTTTAGACAACTAGCAGAAAATATTACTTACCCAATAATTAATGCATACAACCTAAAATAAGCGTACTTTCCTCATGGAAAACAAGCATTATTTAAACATCATCATTTTTCTCTTTTTTTTTTTTTTTTTGTTTTCTGAAATTTATAAATTTTAAACTGATTCCACAAAAAATTTACTATCTATGTGGAATAGCATATTTATAATATATATATGCTATTCCACATAGTAAATATAGCCTTCATTATAATATAGACTTCTAAATTTTACCATTTCCAACATTATCAAAGGATTCTAGTTTCAAAAGGAAGGTACAAAGCAAACTTTTATGGGGGGGAGGGGGGGGGGAGAAATAAATTAAATAATAAAACTTAAATTTGTGTCTGACAAATTAAAAGTTTTTGTTATCAAGCATTACACCGTGGAGCATTAAGTTATAATTTCAGGTGCCACAGATGACAAATTTATTTCTCAGATGCTGTCCATGTACATTTTGTACAATTATGCTTTAAGAAAATCAAGCTCTTAATAAGGAAAAAAATCAGAAAAATATTTTTTTTAAAGAAAGAAAATGATGCCATAAAAAAATATTGTTTCAAAATCGCCCTATTTCTTCCAAAGAAATAAATAAAAATCCTCTAAAATGTAAACAAGGTCAAAAAGAAAAAGTCACTAATAATTTAATTAGGGTTGGTTTGGTTAAGTGAGTCATTAGAGTAAGTGGCTCACCCACCCACTAAACACTTAAATATACATTATTTTTTTATACTAACTTTTTTATACTGATCATGTCGCATTGAGTCACAGTGATTGATTTTGCATATACACTGCGATGCAAAAGTTTAGACAAAATGCAAATATATGAATAAAAAGAAAACTATTTAACGAAATGCTTTCAAATTTCTACTGCAGGTGTACACAATAAGGTCCCAAATATGTGTCTGGAGTTCTTAAAATATAACTGGAACCAAATTTTGGACATTGCAAAA
Organism: Uloborus plumipes; assembly: GCA_038373865.1. NCBI lineage: Eukaryota > Metazoa > Arthropoda > Arachnida > Araneae > Uloboridae > Uloborus > Uloborus plumipes. The sequence continues at coordinate 28,394 of JAXGGA010004821.1, forward strand.
GACATTTTTTTATATTGTTGCAAAAGTTTAGACAATAGACAGATTTTATGCAAATATCCCTTGAAATGTGATTGGTGGAGGAAAGGCGGGACTTTATTATTCGAATACAAAGTGCAGAGATTGCTAGATAAATAATCAAAATCTCAAAAGCTCTGTAGTTCTGGTATAAAGAAGATGAGAAAGTTTTGAAGCCGAAATTTGAAAAAGGAACCTACTTTACTAATTTTTTGTCTTTTAAATCGGCTCTAGTATGGTAGTACATTGTTTTTTACTTTGTGGAGAGCAAATTCAGACATGCGTATCGATCAAAAGAACAAGAAAAATTATATTTCTTAAGGATGAAGGAATTGAAAAAAAGGCTCGAACTGACGATTTGCCCCTTAATCCTACAAAACTTCAACTTGGGTAAAAAGCAGCACGTGACAGCATAAGTAGATGAACAATTGAATCGGAATGCATAAAAAAAAACAAAAGGGGACTTGGGAGGACCATTCTTAGTTAAACGCAGGGAAGCCCGAACAAGCTAATTAGTTGCGTGCGGTTTAATCCGTGAAGCTAATTTGCGAATTAACTATAGCAATGATTTTTAATGATAGTTTCTTCATCAGCTCTATCTTCTGAACAACTGACTTTTCAAAACTAGTTAATGAAATATTCATTCCAGTGAGTGATAATTTGTTTTTAATTATTGAATAATTACTAACACAAATATTTGGATGAGGAGGGGTGAGGGCAGTATGACTTATGTAACTAACAACCTTATACCCCCTATTTAAACACTCCTGCACTAACTTAAAAAGTATTTTTTGAAATGATGGAATTGACTGCTTTAAAATTTAATATAATATTACTCATTTGTGCATACCATCTTGTATTTAAAAATATTATTTATTTATAATTTTATTCAGCAGCTTTTTCGGTAGAGGCAAACTCAAGAGTTATTTTAATTGAAAAATAATTTTTTCTACCTATTAATAGTTGAAAACTAATGGCCGATAAATTGGTGAGTCCATAACTAAAAACCTTTTACATATATAGTTATCACAGTTAAACAAATTAAGGAACTAAAATCAAGTTGCAAAAACAATAAAAATAAATTGCTACAATATAACTTCAAATAAGAAGATTTAAGGCAGCACAATAAGTTAAAATAGTTCTCAATTTTCAAAGAAGTGAACTATTTACAAGATGCAGACGAATTGGAATACGATGCACTGCATCCAGTTTTCAACGAAGGTAAAAATGTTTTTGGTAAAAAGATTTTTTCTAAATGAGCTATTACTTAAAATTCAGTTGAGGGAAAATCTTAAATAAGTCAGCTACTGCAGTTCACTACATTTTACACTGATCTTCAACAGAGGATTTTTCTGGGAAGACATCGGGACTTTTGAAGCATGTACAAAAAAATTGGAGAAACTATGGGGGGGGGGGGGGCAGAGAGGAGGGGGGAGCGCACGTGAGAGCTGTGTAAAAAAATGATCACAGAAACTTGAAAATTAAAAAAAAAAAGGAAAAGATAGATTTTTTTGGCAAATCTCACTAATGTTCAATATTCTAAGTGTTTATAGAAAATTTCTTCTTGCAAGAAAAACGTATTTAAGCAAATCTGAAAATAGCCTAACCATCTTGTTGCTTGAATTTATGGACATTTAAACTGCAGGATTATGCAAAAACCACCCCTTTCACAAACAATGAAAAAAAAAGAAGAAAAGCTGATTAAGGTTTTAAAAGTTAAGCTGGAAAAAAAAAGAAAAAAACTCCTTAAAATAAAACTTAAATTAAGTAGGCTTAAGATAGAACAAATCTCAACTTTCGAAATAATCGAAATATTTACAAGATGCAAAAGGATTGGAAACTCAGAAATTGCGAGCTATTTTCAGCGAAGTACAAGCATGATAATGGTACGTCTCAAAAAAACTAAAATGAGTTATTGACAGTTAAAAATCAGCTAACATAAAGTGTTAAATAAGGCAGCTACGCCAATTTATTAGATTTTAGCCGATTTTTCCATTTAAAAAAAAAAAGAGGATTTCTTTAGAAACAATTCGATTTTTCCGGGAAAAACCCCGGATTTTCGGAGTACATATAGAGTGGAGATTTTCTAGTGGGTGGGGAACCAGACAGGAAAGCTATGGATAAAATATTACTAAAACTTGAGAAATAAAATTAAAGAAACTTATTTTGCTAATTTTTCAATACTTTGATTTTTGAAAGTTTGAAGTAAATATTTTTTTTTTAATTTCAGCTAAAAGAAGTTCAGAGTTTTAAAAGAGAGAAGAGCATACTTAAGCAAACCAGGAAATAACTGAAAAAAAGAGGGAAACTCTGAGGGGAAAAAAGTTATTTCGGCATCGCGATCCGCTGATTTTATCAAAAAATGGCCACACCTCCGTGCGACATGCGTTCGCAATAAATCGCTTAATATTTTTAATTATAGTACAATGAATTTCTCTTGATAAAGAGGAAAGAACAGGCGAATATATTTTTTATTTGATTAACACTGTCCAGAAATCGGAATCAAAATTTACAAACACGTGTGCTTGCAATATGCAATGTGAAAAAATGGCGCATGCATCACGAAATTGCTTTGAATTTCATTCACAAAAAGGGTTTTTCATAGCAACGTCGTTCTTATTAGCGTCCTCCTTCTGAGGGAGGGGGAAATTGGAAAGTCCATCCACATTTGCAAACATGGGGCCTGTGTTCCAGAAAACATTGGTAACGTTCTGCTTTGATTTGAGGTCGTAACTCCTCCCCAAAACCTGTTCATTTGCAAAATTTTCATGCTGCGATCGTTGTAGGAGAAGTTATGACGCCAATCTGAAGCGAATAACTTGGGAAAATAAGGTTCAATAGGAATGAGGCATCGCATGTTTAAACAAAACATAAAAAAGTTGATTTTTAAATAAAAATAATATAAAAACGGACCAATCAGACCAAAACGTTAAAAAGTGGTCTAAAGCGGACTTAACTCTAAAAAACGGACTTCGGCGGGAAAAACGGACCATTTGGGAGCTCTGTACATACCAAGCTAGAAGCTTCTACGGCATATGGTTTTTGAGTTATGCGAGGCACATACATACATACACATATACAGACGTCACGATAAAACTCGTCGTAATTAACTTGGGGGTGGTTGAAAAAGATTTTTCGGCTGCTTATATGTTGGTAGGTATATATGCGCGTGCTGACAGGTCGAAAAAGCTACTGAACATTCATTCGGGAGTGCGCAAAATCAAAATTTAGACTCAAATTTGAGTGATTTTTTTTTTCGTGATCACAATATTTCCTTTACTACGTAAAAGGAAGTAAAAACTAACCAGAAACAATAAATGGTGTAAGAATCATTATCAGTCTACAGGTTAGTAGGATCGTTTTACATAAGATAAACAGTCTTGCTAAAATATAATAGTGAGCTTAAATTTTTAGCTGTATGTTGAAATTTTAACTTCAATGAAAAAAAAAAAGGGAAATGGCAAGTTTTTATTTGTAATCTCTTAACTCTCCCAGATGAGTTAACATTCCTGTAAAAGAAAGTTTGCTGAAAATCACATAATTTCTTACCAGTTGCCTCAGAAAGAAAATTTGATTTTTCAACAATTTCAGAACTAACAGCCATTTCCTTTCCCTAAATAAAAAAATAAAGAAACAAAATAATTTATGTTAAAATTGTAATAACTACCATTACTAAAAATAAATGTGACAAGAGCTTGAGTGTTTAAAGCTGTGTACAGTTAGAGCACTTTTATGAGAAAACAGTAGAAATGTTAGATAAAATTTAAAAAGTAGAATAAATAGTAACAAAGAAACGGGTTACGAATCTTATTACCTTACCAATCGGGCCACCACAGCCCTCAGAGGTCTATGTACAAGAGCTTTTGCGAAAATGTATCGAGTTAAGAGTTTTACCCATTAAAATTAGCATTGGCTCAACCATTAGAAAAATAAATGTAAACTTACCAGGAAAGACAAGTTGCCAGAGTTTCATTGTTAGCATGTGTATACGCACTTAATATTCAAACAAAAATATGAAAATGAAATAAAGACCAAACCACAGATGAACAGGTACCTAAATTAATAAGCCAAGAAAAAAGTGATAACAAACCATTACAAAATAAATGAATGACCTGGAATGATATAAGGCAATGTGGCCATTGCCCAACCTATGGCCCACAGAGCTGATCTGTGTGGCCTGTTGTTTAGTTCGATGTTAAACCGAAAAGCATGAGAAGTGACGATGTCACAAATTTGGAGCCAATTATTCAGAAACTTGTTTCTGAAAAATATGCATTTAATAAAATAAGTGTTAAGTAATGATAACAGCAATCATTGGTTTGTAACTTTCTTTCCTTTTCCATGTTTTCCCATCTTATTCAGAAAAGTAAAATATTATGGAGTTTGTGTTAAGCATTTAATGCATTTGCCTAATGTAATACTACTTAGAGTCTGCCATAAAATATTCATTGACAACTAGAGATGGATTAAGAGACGCCTTGGAGATAATATTTTAACTAGATAGGAAAAACGACATAAAATTAACATTGCTTAGCTGCAAAGAACACATTAACAACCTTTTTGGAATATCCCATCAAGTGCAAAACTGACACCATACAAGTCACATACATGTGATGCTGACATTCTATGACTAACTATTACTGTGTAATAACTGTTGTTGTGTTGTTGGTACATAAATAACAGTGCATTCACATAGATATAAATGTCATGACAAAATTCATCAAAATGTATTCAGTGATAGTTCAATGGCATTTTTTGGTTGCAAACAAGCTTGCAGACATAAATACGTTCAAATACCATGAAGAAAAAAAATTCTTTTATGGGGTAAACAAAATAGAAATGTATGTTGAAATCTGAGAATAAATTTTTCGTGGAGACAATTCTTCCTTTTCAATGTATAAGGAAGTAAAAAGTGCACATCTTATCTTGTCCAAGTAGAGTGAAATTTTAGTTGTTAAGAATTTACAACTAAAATTTTGCAGTCAGTGATCTAAATGGCTTGAGCCCCAATTGCCTTAGATTTTTGAGACTCTTTTTCTTCTTCTTTGCCAGTGCTACAACCTTTTACAAGTCTTGGTTGCCTCAACAGCGTATTTCCTTCAACTTAAATGGTATGATGGCCATTTAACCGTTTGGATCCGGGCTGTTTTTTGGAAATTTTTCTTTCGACCCAGGTAGTACGACAGTTGAACAACAGATTTCTTTTCCATTGAAAAGAGAAGGTATAAACTGTCGTACCAGATGTATGAAACCTTGAAAAAATCCCCCGCTTCAAAGGGTTCGAGTGAAAATTTCAACCCTGTCATCTAAAGAAAAAAAAATTATGGTACAATATGTGTACCGCCCGGTTCCTAAAGGTTAATGGCTGTTTGCCATTTTTTAATTTTTAAAGTTTTAATGTCCTTTTCAGTGTTATTTTGACTTGACTACGTAAATAAAATAAGATTATTCAATTTTAAAGTGATAAAAATTAAAGAATATTGCAGACACGTGTTTCTGCATTACAAAGAACACTTCTTTTAATGCAAAGAAGCTTATGGACAAAAACACATCCGATGAAAGGAGTTCCATGTAACGCTACTGCATAATATATTTTAATTAAAAACAAAAATAGAATGTTATATGTTAGCACTAAATGAGAAAATAAATTTCACATACTTCTTCAAAATATTTCTTGAATTCTTGTATGGATTCATTAGAACTAAAAGTAGCACGGAACTGCCGCTTTTTAGGTGGATCTAAACTCAGATCAATAGCTGCCCAAATACCTTTATTTTTTTCCGTCCTTAAGCAAGTCTGAACAGCAATCACATGCTCACATAGAATAACATCATTATAATCTGTCATTAAAATTTTGTACCCAAAGATTGTATCATCATATAAAATTTGCAAGGTTCCAGACCCCAAAATCTGAAACAAAAATTTAAATTAACTTAAACATAGTAATACAAATAATTTTTTTTTAATTTTCAGCAGACAAAAGGTAAGTAGGGGAATATGAAGTGAAATGGTGAAATAGTTACTGTTTTAGCGCCACTTCATTCTGTTTACTCATTCATAAATCACTTATGAATTCATTTAATTTATTATTATTTCATTAAATAATTCACTTGTTTATTCAATCATGCACTTATTTTATTAGTCTCATATACTATTTTATTCAATAATTTATTTTTTCTCACATATTGATTAATTTTTTTATTCATGTAATTATTTACTGCTTCATTATCTATTCACTTCTATCATTTCTTTATTTATTCATCCATTTGATCCCAAATATTTTATTCACCAAATAAAACTTTTATCAGAAGCTCCATAGAAAAAAAAAGTGAAACTTTTCCACTTTTTTTTTTTTGAAGGTACAAATTAGTAGCCAAAAATAAAATATAATGTTTCAATGTGAGTTTTATAACAAAATATTGTTCTTTCTTTATACATTGTGATTTTAAAAGCAAAGTTCCAACTTAATTATTTTGAAAAAAGTTATCTTTTCATTTTGCCCCAATTCCCCTATATCTCAGCAGAAAATTGAGGTAGATAAACCGGAAATATAAATAGACACATTGAAGTTTGTACTATATTTTAAGATTTAAAAAGGTATTATAAAAACATAAATAAATGACTAAAGTCTATTTTTTGATTTTGTTTGAAATAATAAACAAATCAGCTCTGTGACATTGCCCAGGTGGATTTAAGTAATACTATTCAAGAAGTACTAAGTTTTTATGCGTGTTCTATAGAGCTTATCGTTCTCCAAACTTCTTACTACTTTACTTAGTGGATCTAAGACTCATGACTTTGACAGGAGAAATGCAAAAAAGAAAATGATCTGCTAAACTGTCAAAACTTGAGTTTTTATTTCAAGATGTTTAGGGGAAAGAAAGGGGCGGAATTAAAGGTAAAAACTCAAATTTTGCAAGTAGACATTGGCAACTGCACTCAATAAATTCAGTAGCTATTCCATATGTTATGGTGCCAAATTCAGCCTCAGAATCACTTTTTTTTTAAATCTTATATATAAGACAACCCTCCAGCTTTCAAGATTTTTTTAAACTTTATTTTACTTTTCAAACAAATTTCTCAGCTAAATTAACAATAGATACAGTAACTGTAGCTTATAAATAGGTTAATGCAAAATTTCACTACTTGCTATGAAAAACATTTTACAAAAGTTTCATTTGCTAACTAAAATTCCATACAAAAGTTACTTTCAATCCAATTCCCCACTTATATTTTACAAGCTAACTAAGTAAGAATACTAGTGATGTTATTTGCAATACTTGAAACAATTAGTAGAAACACATTAATATTGTGTAATTTTCATTAGACAAAGCACACATTGGGATGTGAAATTAATTTTTACCTTAAATTGTTTAGCTTTATCATCATAAACTTCAAAAGTTACTCTTTTCTCAAATACTATGTCATCTTCATCACTTTCATCAGAGTTTGCATCAGCATTTGATTCCGACTCAGCATTGACATTTTCAGCTTTTTCACTAGTTTCAATTGAGTCCGGCTTTTCAGATTCCTTGTGTGAATCATTTACTTGATTTAAAAGAGGTGCATCAGCAGGATTCTTGACTGAAAAGTAATGTTTAAAAAATGCATAATTTATAGCAAAATGCAGTACAAACAGGAATCACAAAAATAATGAATCATAATATAAGTAATGATATGTTAAAAGTACCTTCATCAACAGGTTGGCTAACAGTTGAAAGGCTATTGACACACTCATAAAATGTTGCCTTGAATTTTTCTAAAAGTTCTTTATTCTGCATAAAAAAAGAATAAACACAGTATAAAATATTTTACTATAGTGACTCAAATTTATTGCAATTTCATATACAGATAAATCTGCTACATTTCAACTACCTTAATTCAATGCTTTAATACATAATAGATTTTATAGGATCAGACATGGAATTTTAATTATTTGTCCTCTCGAATTATGGAAGTATAAGTGAACCTAGATTGATTTTCTTAATTTTAGAGTCAGACCATTGAAATGAAGAATTAAACCATTAGTTTCATTAATGCATATTTATCTTCCTAATTACACATAATTTTTTTATAATTAATAATATTTTCTAATTTACACAATTGTGATGACTAGTAACAGGCTCTGAACTCAACTAGGCTGGTCCTAGTCAGTTTATAATGCCTAATGAAGATCAATGGTCCTCTTAAAGCCATCTACTCCCTCGCACATTACATTGTCTGGCGGTAAGCTGTTCCAAGTGTGCCCACAACCCTTACTAATTTTTCCTACTTTCTAGGTCAGCTTGATACTTGAATAGCTTAAAACAATGCCCCTTGTTTTCCTGCTTTCTATACAAAAGTTTAAATATTAAATGAAAGGGGGAAAAAAAACTCAAATAATGAATGAAAAAATATTATTATAGTTCAGTTTTCCAGATTATGTACATCTAAGTGTTTATACTGATCAGAAGAGTAAGACAAAAATAGTTTTTTTTTTTTTTCAATTTAATATTTTGTCTTCTTAAAAAATAAAGAAAATAATCAAAACACGTTAAAAGGGTTTACACAGACATTTCAAACACTAACTAATCTCTCAATAACCCAGTTAATTTAACATGTTTACATTTTTAAGTTTTGGCATGAAACCCACATAGGTAATGCTAAATGTGTTAAGGACATTAGTACTCAGGACAACATTTTAAAACTCATGCTAAAACACAACTACACAGAAAACTGTTTGTATGTAAACAGAAAATAATTCTTGAAAATGAAGTGCAGAAAAACTTAGCCAGATAGTACACTTATTACTTGTCCAAGTTTATAAAGCTTCTAATTTATGACTGGAAAAATAAGTTACAACACACAATTGGATGATATAACACAGAAGTGAAAAAAATAAAAGGAATTCAAGCTGCACATCAAAAGAAAAATACATCATACAGATATTAGAAACAATTACGGACAGCATGACTGGACTAAAGAGGGAATGAAACCTAGTCAATCTAGGGGAATCAAACCTAGAATTGCTATCATTCAGACTAGTGGAATTCTACTGTAACTCCAAAATTTTCCTTTGCTTTAGCTGTTGAACTAAGATCTACAATTACTGCCTTTCATCAATTATTTTGCTCCAGAATAATTTTACAACTACACAATTTTTTTGGTCAGCTTGGTTTTAAGAACATTTGATACAACTCTTTGTTTCTTTGGGAGTTTTAAGGTGTCAGTATATAAGCCCCACAAAAAAAAAAGCATTTCATTACTTTGAAGCGAGCAGCAAACTTCGATGGGTCTGGTTGATTGTCTGAATAATCTATAGCATTCCAACACACTGCAGTCTCACTTGTTGACATTGGAGATAATTCCATTCCTGGACTGATGAAATGATTACAAGCTATTTTGTGTACTTGATCTCTTCTGAGAATGATGCGGTACTTCACTATAAACAAAAAATGACAATGTCACAAAGAAAAGTATTTACACATGAACACTATGTCAAAAGAATTTCTCCTTTCCAAAGAGGTTTTACAGTAGATTCCCAAATAAAAGTTGTACTTTAAACAAAAAGCATATCATAGGTACTCTCATCCACATATCTGCACTCTGAAGTTTTGAAGGGCATTGTTCCCCATGGGGGAGGGGGAACTTATACATGCCTGACAGCCATGGAAGAGGAAAAAAAAAAATCCCCAAGGGTATTCTGTAAGTAACATACACCAACTACCTAGCCACAGGTTTCTTGTTTAAGATCTAGATACAATTGTAAATACCATGGAAATTATTGAGATTTTAAGAAAATATTTGGCTGTTGTTAAAGTGTAGCAAATTGGGGAGGGGGGGTAGGTTGTTTGAACGACTCAATGTTGATCAAAGAATTGTTTAAATCCGAAACTAAACACGGGAATGAAGTATACTCGGTAAGATTTTCCGAAGGAAAAAAAGTTTGTTCAAAACAGACTGCTCATTCAAAAGTTAATTGGGGAGACAGGTTGCTTCAATGGTCGAATGCTTCCACTCCCCAGTGGCGACTAAAAATTATTTTTTGGCGACTAAGATTTTATGTTGGTCACCAAACTGGCGACCTACTTTTTTTTTCTGGACAAAAATACAAGCTGCCGATGCATTGTACCAATTATGAAAAGAAATTGGCCATTAGCATCGTCACTGGCGGCCAATGTTAACTTGGAGAAAAAATTGACCCATCCCCTGTACAACACATCTAAGTACAGATTTTCAATTTAGATAATGAAGCAATGAAACTTTGTTTGGAAAAATAGCCAAAACGACCAAACTTATGATTAAATCAGCAAATTAAATGAAATGCTTTTTAAACATCAAGTATGCAGGTGTTTTTAGTTTTAGTTTTATTTGCATTCATTATGTCTTATTATTTAGATTTTAAAAATAAATACAGGGTATCTGCTCAACCTGGACCTTTCAATTCCATGACTTTCCATGACTTTTGCGAACTATTTTCCATGACTTACTATTTTAACTATTTCATTTGACACTGACATCAAAATAGAGCATATATATCAATATAGAGTGTAAGACAGTGTACCTTTGCTTTTAAAAAATATTCTTGTTCTCTGCAATGCGAATAAAAAAAATAATTTAACAAAATATATTTGAAAAATCACGTGCAACAATTTTTTGATTAAAAAAATGAGTACCTACAAGGATGTAGCAACATACAACTCCTCGAAAGAAAAAGATTCAAACAAGTTTTGAAAGAAAAAGGAATCAAATGAAGCGGGTAGGGGGGGGGGAGGAGACCAAATGTAAAAGGCAAATCTGCCTATGCAGGGGAAAAAACCATTGAGTCTATCTTTTTGTCGTTCAAGGTCATATTTTATCACACAAGAAAATGTTAGGAATCAACACGTATTTCTAATCTTGCTATCAAGTAGCTCATGTTTAGGCGGAAAAAAAAAACAAAAACAATTAACGAAAGTAGTACGTCTTCAGTTAATGTCTTCATTTAAATAAGTCAGACAGTACTTAAAAGACTTTTAAAATCATATTAGAAAAACTGAACTCTAAATGTAAATGAAAAGTTATGTTTTAATTCATAGCTACTTTTGTTTTCTCGTACGTACGTTCGTTTGTATTCTGATGGTGCGGACCTGGTCTGGCTTCAGTCAGATGACAGAGTCCGCGCACATGCGCAGTTACACAAAATTCGCCGCTCACGGTTTCAATGTTGAGAATTCATCTGATTGGTCAACACAATGCAACTTGTTGGAAATTGTAATTGACAAATCAAATTGCACCCAATAACGAAGTAGAATGACGGCGGAAGTGTTTTCGTTCTTCCGAGATTGCGGGAAAAATTTCAATCGGTCCGGAGCGCTAAAATCCATGATAAACAGTCAGTTTCTATGACTTTTGGCCATTTTTCGCTGAAACCCATGACTTTCCATGACCAATTTCGATCATATTTGAAATCCATGACTTTCACTGACTTTCCATGACTTTCCACCCTGTAAATAATTTTCTTTTTCAAAAAAGATTTGTAAGTTTTTTAAAAGCATTTTTCTTTTATATATAGTTATTTAGTTTAGATATATGCAAGCACATGGTGTAAGATTACTAAATGCAGAATGAAGTGAAGAGGGATTACAATTTTGGAACTTGGTTCCAATTGGACACCGACGACGGCAAAGTGGCCACTGTCAAAATTTTTCAGTCTCAAGCTTTAATGGAAATACATAATTTGATTGAAACCAAAAAGAATCATAAGTAAGGATAAATATTTACTTACACTTTTCATTATGTTTTAAAATTTTTAAATCTCCAATTCCCCTTTCTTTCCACTGCTTCGAATTTGAATCAAATTTAAACAATTTGGCACGGTTGACAAACACTGGAGTCTCATCTTCTTCACCAGTTTTGACAGTAACTAGTTCAGGCAAAGGAATCACGGGTTCAAAATGAATGTCTGGACCTTCTGCTACTGTGTCGTCATCTGTAGATAAATTAAACAAATAAAAAAATACATTGAACATGCAACAATATAAAGTAATAGATTGGAGATAATTTATCTGACAAGATCCATGACCATAGAAATTGGAACTATTGGTAATGTAATGAAAAAAAGTAGAATATGCTATTGAATAAATCAATAAATAAAACAACAAACATTCTACAGCAATTACGAATTTCTTCACTATCCAAACAGATTCCAAATATTCACAATAACTAGAAGGGACATCTGATTGTGATTTAAGATGCTTCTTGAAAAGTGCAACTGTTGCACCCATGTTTCAATGCAGTGAAACAAGTAGGAATACTTTCATTTTGAAGCAGAAATCAATTTACGAGCAGGAAAATTTTATTTTAGAAAAAAATACATAGTTTTAAAGCAGTAAAACTAACATTCTGAAATAGTGGTTAACAGTATACTTAATAAAAAACTTTAAAATGAAGAATTTATTGATTTTGAAGTAATTTTTTTTTAAACTAAGACCTTAAGCGAATTAAAGAACTGCAGATTTACAAAAGCTTGTTTACAGTTTTAAACTTTTTAAAATCCAGCAACAGCTCAATTTTTTTTTATGTACCCTTCCTCATGGCATAAAAAGAATGGCATGAAAAGAGAATTGTGCAAAAATGTCAACCATCTAGTGGCCAATGGTGACTGGCAATAAATAAAACTTCTGTTCTTAAAAATATTTCATTTCAAAGCAAATAAAAAATGAAACAATTGCTCACTTGGTTGTTTAAGGTGTAGTATTTTCCCTAAAATTAAGCAACTATTCACCATAACTACTGACCTTTTGCACCAATGATTTTTTAAAAAAATAAAGTTTTTAAAATACAGATAATTTTTCTTAAAAATTCACAACCAACTACAGGAAGTATGAAACTTCAAAATCGTTTTCAAAAAATGCCGCAACGTTTATTTGACTGAACAGTACAGAATGTAGCAAAAGATCTTTTGCAAACGAAAATAGTTAGCAGAGGAAATTAAAAACCCTAATATACCCTAGGCATAAAAGCTTTTTTTTTTTTTTAATGATGAAAATGTTTACCTCCATCAGCTTCTGTTGATGTATTGAGATTTGAAAATAGTGGTGTTCCTGCTCCTTCAAAAGCATTCTTTTTTGAGCTTGAGCTACCAAGCGCATTTTCAGTAGAAGTAAGAGCCAAATCAGCAAAAGACACGTTCTTAGACAAATTAAACATAGCATCTTCTGATTCATTAGATACAGGTGCTGAAGCCGTTTTTTCAGGCATGGATGTAGCAGCTGTTTGAATAGATGGTTGTTTCTTGTCACGATAAGCTAAAATAATGGGGAGTAGAAAATTATACATTTTTCACTCATCTACAGCAAAACATTAAGCAAAAGCAGCTATACAGTCTACAAAAATATTTCAAAACATAACACTGAGAAAATAATTTCATTAACCTTTTTGGAAAAAAAAGGATCACAAAAACTAAACAAATTCCAACAATTTATATAGAATTATAAGAGGAACTACCTTTTGATTGAGAAGCACTATCATCACAGCCTATACAACCAGGACAAGGAGCTTTGTTTTCATATAAAAAGAATGTATCAGGTAGTTTAAACTTTCTCGCCAATTCTATTTTGTCAGCAGGAGGTAATGCTTGGTAGATAATTTCAATTTCTAAACATAAAGAACAATGCAATGATATACTTTAAAGTACATAATAATATGGTTTCATAATTTAAGACGACCTGAAGATATAAATACACCCAGAGTATATTCCACCTCATATGTTCTTATATTTGTAGATTTTTCACAAAGCATGGAAAATACTCAACATTATTTAAAAGAGCAAAACATACAAGATTAGTTAGGATCATAATAGTGATCAACTCTTGAAAAACATTAACTTTCTAAGAAGAGGGGAAAGTAGAGATGTGTCCTACAGTAGAACCTATTTATCTTGAATCTTGCTTTTCTCGAAAAATTTCAAAATTTTTTTATTTCCCTGCTTTTGAAGCATAAATTTAACGTTTTTTCTCATGTTTATTTCGAATGATTTTTTCCCGAAAACCTCTATATGGGTCATTCCATAGAAATGTCAACCTCAGAAGAAAAAAAAAATACTGAAGTGAAAAAGATATCAAAAAATAAATAAATAAATAAAAATCATACAACATGAGATGTTAAAAAAAATTGAAAAAGTATTGTAATTATCACTGAGATTAGCCATAATAAATAGTTTATAGTGTATTTACTGCTTGTTATTCGATGGTTATGTTAGTCACGTTACGTTAGTCACACGCCATCTTGAGTAAAAGTGACACTTAAGGCTAAGAAATATTAAGTTTTAATAAATGTGTTGTATGTTTTTAAAAGCCAACTTTACACATTTTTCAAATATATCATTTATTTTTTAACACTTGCTTAACTTTCGAGAAATTTTTGCCTCACAACATGAGCATTAATTTTCAAGGTTGCAAAAATGTTACATTAGTCACGCTGCTATTTTGGTTGAAAAAATATCTGTCATTAATTTTGTTTTAAATTCTTGGCAGAAAGGATATATAGATACCATTTACATTGTAAATCCACCAGCATAGCTAAAAAATATTTATTATCCTTTAAGTTACAAGTAAAAACAGTTACATGATCAGCTCTGAATATTACGTTAGCCACTATAGCATGACCCATATCTCAAATTTTAACGACTCTCCTTTTTGAATTTCATCTCCAGCCACCAGGGCTCGAAAAATCTTTAAAATTTTACATGCCCTGTCGGGCATGCTTGTCTAAAAAGTACATGGCCGAACAAAATTTTTACATGCCCAGTTTTATTTTTGTTGTTTTTAAATAAAAACGTTTGAATTTGTCGTACACTGTTAAGACGTTGATTGCCAAGCTACAAAACATACATAGCATATGAGCTGGGCTAAAAACAATGTACCTGTCAATTAGCTTTTACTTTCATCTCCTCAGAAGTCAAATATTGATATTAATGTCATTGTAAAAGACAATGACATTCTGGAGGAAAACAGCAAATCACATACAAGCTAACTCAAATTCTATTCTGTCAGCTAAAATGATATGATACAAATTATCATTATCTCCTACTTGGGCAGTCAACATGTTAATCAGACAAAATATTAAATTAGCAGTTTTGTACCTGAATTGAGAATTATTTTAATTTTAACATATGTGGTTTTTTTTTTTTTTTTCCAAAATACGAAATAATAAAGTTTAGGAAAGAAATATTTGATCGTAAAATTACATGGCCAGCTGGGCATGTAAGGGTTGAAGATTCATGCCCGATCCGAAATTTTACATGCCCCGGGCATGTCGGGCAATATAATTTTCGAGCCCTGAAAGCCACCTTTATCAATGGTATAACTTGGAGACAAAAATCATCTTCTGCACAATCACTCAAAGACTGTTCGTACTTAAAGGTATGCATTAACTTGCTACCGATATAGTCATCACAATTAGTAAAACGAGAACTCACAGCATGTCGTACAGTAAAGTATTCAACAATATCAATGCAAAACAATGTATTAAGTATTTAACTGTATTCCAATTGGTTAATTTTGTAAATTTTATCACAACCTCTGTATCTCGAATTTTTCTTCTGTCCCATGAAGTTTGAGATCAACAGGTTTGACTGTATTTTGTTTTGTTTAACAAGGATATTTGACACAGTAAAAAAAAACATTCAAATACAATTTAAAATAAAACATGAAAAACATCTAAACTTAAATTTTTAGGCGTATCTCAGATTTTCAATGTGTGAAATATGCAATCCACCACCAGCTCATTTATTAAGTCCATGGACAGCAGTTTCATGCTTATCTTGCACTCATCAGCATGGAATAGGAATTAAACAAGCTGGAGGCAGAAATCCTCTTATAGAGCAAAGAGAGACAACGAAAACTAGTAGCTAATGTGAAATTAGAACACGAGCGAGCGACTACACTTAGTTCCGGACAACTCGAAAATTTTGAGGCAAAACTCGGGCATAAAGCAGTACGTAACCGCCCCAAAGCCAGGGCTAAGACAGAAACATGCAATACACCACCAGCTCGTTTATTCCATCCATGGACTGCAGTTTTGTGCTTATTATGCACTCATCAGCATGGAATAGGAATTAAACTAGATGGCGGCAGAAATCCTCTTATAGAACAAAGAGAGACAACAAAAACTGGTAGCTAACGTGAAATTGGTGCATGTTTCTGCCTTAGCCCTGGCTTTTGAGGGGCTATGTATCGCTGTGTGAAATATGCTTGTAGGAGCGTTTAATATATTTCTATACAAAAATGTAAGAACAAATGGTTTTCACATTAAAGCTTGTTTTTTTTTCATTAATTTGCAAGTACTTCACAAATTTGTTAATATTTGTCTCATTAACAAAAGCACAAACAACAAATAAGAACCAAATGGTCTACAATGAAGGCTGATCCAGTAAAAGGATTAATTTCCAACTTCATGAGGCATACAAAAGAATTTACTTTCTCTACACATTAAAAGAATTACTGACATAGCACATTCATGTAGTGCCTGTGCAATCAAAACAGAAAGAATAATTTTATAAAGAAAATAAAGAGGGGGTGGGGGGATTGCTTCTAAACAAAAAAAAATTCCGCAAGAATAAAACTACTTTACTGCAATTTTGACTTAAATTCGAACATAACGAGAACATTCATGAAAAAAAAATCTCACTTACCATTATTATCATCTTCCTTTTCTTGCGTTCCTATTTCAAAAGTAGATATTAGTTTCAAATGTACTAGTCATTAAAAATAGAGAAAAAAAAATGTTTCTTGTTTCATAAAATGATAAAAAACTAAATTCAAAATTTTAAGTTATTTATTTAAAGTTGTTTCATTAAGTCCTACATGCATATCACATTTGATAACATATGTTAATTTCTGGACTATCACTCAAAACTCAGAAAAACTAACATTTTTTTCGAAAACTAAGTATCTCCTGAAGCAGCATTTAAAAAATAATTTGTGTATAAGTCACATTTTTTATGTGTTCAATTTTATCAAATTAAAAACTACTTAAGAATCACAACAAGGTCTGTGAATAATATATTTGAGAATTTATACTGTTAAATATAAATAATTTGAAAAAATAATAAAACTTTATAATAAAACAAGCATGATAATGTTTAACTAAGATAAAATAAATTTTGCAAAAAAGAATATTGACTGAAAACAAATGGTAACTCTTTAATATGTATTCCTACTTTTTCATAGGGCATAGGGCACAGTTTAATAGTTCCCAATAATTACATATTTTTAAACTAAACTATGAATGCAAGTAATACATAACAAAATCTCACAATTTTAACTAAGGTTCTTCTTTCCAAGGCACTTCTTTAATACGGAGCCAATAAAAATAAAACCTCACTATAGTCCTTTATTCTTTTTGCAAATATTTTTTGCTCTGGCTTAAAAAATATTTAGCTAAGATAAAATAAAAATTTGACAATCATTAACAACTTGACATCAAGTGAAAAAGAATATTAACTGAAAACAAATGGCAACCCTTTGATTTGTATTCTTACTTTTTCATAGGGCACAGTTTAATAGTTTCCAATAATTACATATCTTTAAATAAACTATGAATACAAGTAATACATGTCAAAATTTGACAATTTTACCGGAGGTTGTTTAATACAGAGCCAATAAAAATAAAACCTCACTATAGTTCTTTATTCTTTTTGCAATAATTTTTGTTCTGGCTTAAAGATTGAGAAACATTGAGTTTATGTAACAAAATGTATCCAGATTTTTAAGTAAACTAAAAGGTGCAGCTAAGGCTTCTGCCACCTCAGTTGGCATTAAGTCATAGAAAATGATTAGGGGAGAAAATCAAATGACTTTTTTACAATGACAATACACATGGCAGATAAATAGTCACAAGACCATTGCTAATTTCCGATAGTGAGTGAGCAAAAGCTCTTTTTTGCATATTTATGTTTTTCTGAACAAAAGAAAAGGTTAAAAATTTTCAAAAATATATATGTTGATTAGCTTGTCATTTATAATTAATTGAAATAATATTCCATTAAAAACATAAAGTTCAAATTTGGTTAGAATTAAAACTTTAGTTCTGTAGGGTTGTAGGCTGTAAAAAGTTTTCTGTAAATGGTTATTACTTGAAATGGGATGAATAATTTTGAGGGAGTTAGATCACAGGGGTGATTGTGAGTTGATGAAAAAATAATTGAAAGTTTTTAAGAGAAAATGTGTGTGTGGGGTAGTAGAGTAAAAGTCTAACAGAATTACTGGTTTTTGTGCGAAAATATTTACAAAGTAATGAAAGTAGCATTTGTTACAGAAAATATGGAAAAGAATTTATCTAGATGCAGTACCTATAAATATCCTAATAAATACAATATGACCCGAGTCAAAGATTTCATATTTATTACAATGAAGTGAAATACTATTTGAAGATGTTATGCATGCGTTAAAAAACTTAAATAGTTGAAACAAAAACAAAATTCAGCCGGAGAGTCAGTATTTTAATTTTTGACATTTGAAACTCTTAAAGAGCGTGGAATTTTGTTTAAAACTTTTATTTTAATGATTTAATTAAAATAAAGACAAATGTTATTTGTTTGCCTTTCAACAAGGAATAGAAGCATCGAAAATGAGAAACATCTAATTCTCCCAGCGGATGCTAAGAGATCGCAATTTTCAAAATTAAGGCGTTAAAAGTATGAAAATGGCATAAAAGAATTCACTTATTTCAGAACAAACTTCAGATTGACAGTTAAAAGATCTCCGATAAACATATTAGTTTTACTATCCACATAATTAAAGCAAAAATAAAATAAAATCAGAGCTTCAAATTTCAACTTTTTGAAATGTTGGTTTTCATAGAGGACACAGAATTTTGCTCAAAAGTTTTAAATTTATGATTTTTTATATAAATAAAAAGATATTTCATTTATTTGTCTCCTAATTAATGGTAATAACATAAAAAATGAGAAAAATTCGATTCTTATATCGGATATAATGCGATTGCATTTTTTAAAATGAAGGCTACTGGAGGTGGGAAGATAAAAGCATAATTAAAATTATTTTATTTCTGGTATTTTCGAACGTGAAAATACCAGAATCGATCATGAAAATACCAGAAATCCAATAAAATACCGGAACACAATCACTCCTGCTCCTCATTGAGGATTGTTAAATTGACTGTGCCGAACCTAACTAGACAGATTATGCTGTAGATGGTCACTTTTGTGTATTTGTACAGGCAAAATAAATCCTCTTTCTTAACAGAAATGTTGAATACATAACATGGGACTATAAAGCTGTAAAATGTAGCAGCATTACTTAAATTTGTAAGCTTTATTAATTTAAAACTTTTGAATCCAATTTCAACACCTGACTCAAAACAGCACTTACATTTGTGAACATTATAACTATTTGTAACTTTTGTAATACTTACCAAACTGAAAGCCAGCTCCACTAAAAATTTTTGGCTCAGTGTTTGTTTCAAAAGTAGTACTGAAAAATGTTCTTGAGGGTGTTTTGTCTTTGGAAAATGAAAACACCGAACTGGTACCGGAAGCAATCGAAGCATTAGCAAGACCTTGGCTTTCAGATGCAGAACCACTAAGGCGTGCAGAAAGAATTCCAGAGTTGAATTCTGACTCTGTCTTCACTGGAGAATCATCCTTGAAAGAAAAAGTTGATGCAATCTTGTTTACAGCCTCTCTAGAGAGTTGCCCTTTGTCAGAAATCAAACTTAATGCAGCATCAATGTTTTGCTTGAAAAGCTCAGCTAGTTCAGTGCTCTTAAATCTTGCAGCAAAGAGCTCAGGAGATGGTTCACTTTCAGAAAAATCTGTTGCAGCCCAGGTTAATGATTTCTCACCACGCCATTCAAATTCTATATCTTTAGTTAAATAATGGTTTAAACATACTTTAAGTACCTAAAAATAAATATCAGACTTTAAATTTGTTTTGTACTGCACATTTAAAAACTTCGAATTGCAGTAAGAATGATTTATACACATACCTGGTCTCGACGCATTAATAGACGCACTTTGTTATTCACATGGTCAAAAAGAATTTTTAAATCACCAATTCCTCTTTCTTTCCACTCTTTGGCAGAAAATCGGAACAATTTGGCTCGTTGGCAGAACAACACTTTTTCATCTTCTTCCCCAGTTTTTACATCCACCTAGATGTAAAATATTTAAGGAGAAATATGTTAACATCAATAACACCTTTCAAATTGATTTAACAAATTATATAGTTAGCTCAAATCATATTAAAGAACTTAATTTAACACTTTATAAAAATAAATTTCATTTTAGTTCATTCAAAACAAGGTATTATAATTTAAACTTATGGTTGAAATCATGCAAAAAAAAAAAAAGTCACATCTTAGCGCTAGGAGTAAAAATTCAGCACTACATGAATAAGAAAAAGTATAACTTTTAGTTCAAAAGTACAAAACATAGGTTTTTTTGAGAATATATGAAAACAAATTCTTATGGAATAATTTATATTATTTTGAAGAGAGAAGATCTTAGAACTTTACTGTATTTCTAAGCAAATGAAAGAAAGCTAAGAAATCTTCTATTACCTTAGGTGGCAAAGGAATGGCGGGTTGAAAATAGATATCTGCATCAGACAATTCTGTTTCATCTTCATCAACATCTGAAGGAGTAGCTGGTGACCTAGGCGATTTGGGTGTTTTTACTGGACTGCGAGGTCTGACCCCGCTAAAATTGAATTCATACTTTTGAGGACTACCAAAACGAAACTCCACTGGACGAGAGTCAGATTCTGTTTCAGATCCAAAATGAAACATGGAAGAAGATTGCATTGAGTTTGAATTTCCAAAAACATAAGTTGGAGCTGCTGTCACTACTGGAAGTGGAATAGAAGTTTTTGACTGATTGTCACTTTTTGGTGCTATTCCACCAAATATAGTAGGTGCATTACTAGTTGTAAGAGTTGGTTTGAATCCAAAAGTCTGATCTTCTTTACTAGATACAGTAGAGAGACCAAAAGAAAAAGTTGAAGATAAAGCAGTAGGTTTCATACCAAAAACAAACTGACTATTTGTTGCTTTTGGTATCTGAAAAGCAAATGCAGAGTTCGAAACAGATGAGGAGGTTGTAGTTGTCAACACTTCTGGTTGGAATGTTTTATCTGCACTTGCTCCCTGTAGAGTACCATCAGGATCATTTGCTTTGGTTATTATAGAAGCAGGTTTTGGGGACTCACAAGATACACATTTTTCATCAGATGATTTATTTCTGACATAACATGTTTTACATTCCCAAGATCCTGTTTCAGGCTTAAAAAGTTCGGATAATGGTTTCTGCTCTTGAAAATTTTGCTGTGTTTGAGTTGCGGAAAAGTTGGACTTCAGATCTGTTTGTAGTACTGTTGACTCAACTTTTGGCAAGTCACAACATTCACATTTTTTATTCGAAGACTTATTTCTCACATAGCAGGCGCTGCATTCCCATGAGCCAATCTCAGGCTTAAACATTTCAGACAGTGCCTGCTGTTGTTCAGTACCTTGTTTTGCTTCCATAGAATTGGAATTTGGCTTAGGACTTTTACAGTATATACAAGAGGACATATTCATATTAGACTTATGACATTTGGAACACTCCCAAGAATTCTGAACAGGTTTAAATAAATCATCAAATGCAGCTTTATTACCTTTACACAGATCTGATTGAACTTCATTTTTCTTTTCTGAAGCAGTTTTAAGCTCAGCTTGACATCTTGTAAACACATTATAAAACTCTGTAGCTATGTCTGCACTTTTAAATTTTACAGCAAATTGTTCTTTTTTCAAATCTCCATCAGAAAAATCTTGAGCAAACCAAGTCCAAGACCTGTCACTGCTTGATAAAGGTGTCAATTTAATATCAGGTAGGATATAATGATTAGCACAAATCTTTAAAACTTGCTCTCTGCGCATTAAAATTCTGTATTTTTTACTGTTCTTCAAATGAAGTATTTTGATATCTCCAATTCCTCGTTCTTTCCATTCTTTGGCTTCACTGTCAAAGCGATACAACTTCGCTCTTTCAGAAAATAATTTCTCGTCTTCTTCTTCACCTGTTTTAACATCAATTAAAGCAGGTAATGGAACAACAGGTTTAAATTCAGCTGTTGGAATAAAATCTTCTGGAGCAGTTTCTACTGCCCCTTCAAAAGAAACTCTTCGTCCTTCTGAAGTCAGCTGAACTGTCAAAGGAGATCCTGTTACAGAAACTTTGGATTCCGATGGCTTTTTTAAGATACTAGAAGTATTTACAGTAGACTTGCCATCAAAGCCAGTTTCTGGGGCTATATTTTGCACCAGGTTCTGCATTTTGGAAATTTCACTGTCTGATGCAGTTGGTGTAGTATTCATTTGACTTGAAGTAGTGACAGTTGAAAGTGAGGTAAATGAAAAAGGTGTAAACTGACTCGATGTGGAAGTAGTTGTGGTGACAGGAGATTTAAAAGAAAACCCTGTAAATGGACTAGCTTTCGAAGCATTTATTTTAGTAACTTCAGGTCCATTTTTAGATTTAGTTGAAACTACCAATATTTCTCTGTCTTTTGAATTTGAATCATCCATTTCAGGAACTAACACTTTGGGGGTATGAGTAGTGAAGGTAAAACCTCCAAAAATGCTCGCTGAAGCATTTGTTGAAGTAGCAATTGGTTTTGAAACAGTCTGATTATCACGAGACAGTTGAACACCGCCAAAAGAGAATTCAGTTTTACTGGACATTGTTTCCCAACTATTTGATACAGTGGTTGCAGCAGTTGAAGTAGAAGAAACAGGAATGATCTCAGAGCCTGGTTTCTTTGTTTCACAAGCAGCACATAGTAACTTATCAGCACCATTACTGACATAACAAGTTGGACATGTCCATGAACCAGCCTTGGGCAAGAACTTGGATCCAAAACCCACATTGGAACTAGAAGATGTAACTACATTAGTGACAGTTGATGTTTTTGGTGATTTTAAAATTTTCTTATCTTCAACTTCTTTTGCTAAATTAACAGCTTTTTCAAATGCAAATTTGAAAGTAGCAGCTAATTCAGAAGTTTTGAAACGAATACAAAAATGTTCTGGTTTAAGTTCTTCATCTGCAAAATCTTGTGCAAGCCAAGTCCATGCTTTATCAGAATTTTTCAGAGAATGAATTTCCATATCAGAGGTAATGTAATGATTAGCACACACTTTAAGAACCTAGAAATAAAAGGAAAAATAAATGTACTTGGAGTAGAATTATTTTCTAATAATATTTATCAAGTATTTTACAACGAAAGTATGATTTTAAATTAAAATCTCTAAAATAAAGAGTGGAAGGAGGGTGGATGAACAAATACATTGTTTTATGTTCAACTTTCAAGCATTGAAATAAAAAGCTACAAACCTGATCTCTTCTCATTAGCAGCCGAACTCTTCCGCTTCCTTCG
Source organism: Uloborus plumipes (assembly GCA_038373865.1). Lineage (NCBI taxonomy): Eukaryota > Metazoa > Arthropoda > Arachnida > Araneae > Uloboridae > Uloborus > Uloborus plumipes. The sequence continues at coordinate 51,811 of JAXGGA010004821.1, forward strand.
TGGTGTAATATTTTTACAGTGCCCACACCACGTTCTTTCCATTCCTGATCAACAAATCTGTACAATTTTGCTCTATCTTCAAACATTACCTTTGAAAAAAAAGTTACATTACATAAACAAAAGTTACAACAAAAGTAAAAAAGTAGGTAAATATTTCCACCAATAAACTGATAGAAAACAGCAGTTTCGCTACAAAACATACAAAAAGAAAACTTTTCTTAATCATTATTTCTATACCTCAGAACCAGACTAAAGTGGGTCCATTTTCGTAACTTTTCAGCAAAATGCGAAACCGATTGCTGAGTGCATGCAAAAGATTATCACAAGACTCGCTCTCTTTTAATACAGCTAAATATTTATGAAGGAATTTCTTTTAGAGAATAACGTTCTCATGGGTCGATGCAGAAAAAGATTTTACATACAATGCAGCAATAAAGTGAAAATCATCATTTCTGGACTTACATCGTTCTGGTTTTGAGGTAGATTTAATCAGAATCAAAAAGCAGTCAGACAAATCTTTTCATTATTAGCAATTTCTTAAAATCTGATAAACATTTTATAAAGCCAAAACAAACAAAAACATGTATTCTAATTCTGGTAAAGAGAGTTTAATTGAATTTGATGAGTCTACTATTTTATGAAATTTTCATCATTGGTTACCCCTAATTTAATAGGAATTAAACTATGTTTTCACCTCATCTCAGAGCAACAGGCCTAACATATTTTTGGTCATGAGGAGAAAATTGTCACCCCCCCCCCCCTCTGATTTAGAGAAATGAATGCGTTTACAAATAATTGGTCATTGCTTTGGTTACTTTTTGATATAATTTGCATTTAATATGAACTTGGGACCCCATGCCCCACCCTGAAAAAATTAAAAATGACAGGTCTGAACATAGCCTACAGTCACTGTGAGATGATGTTGTAAATACTATTTATAGTTTGTTTCTCTATAAATTTATATTGCCTTTATAGCATAGGAGATCTGGCATGACTTCCCCGTTAAAAACTAACTGAAAGATAAGAATTTGTTCCTAGTTACAGCCACTAGTGCAGCGAGCATCCACCAGCTGTGGGAGAGGGATGGGTCATAATAGTCTTTACATGTATGTATACAAAAGACAATATCACCTCTGACAATATACAGGGTGTCCACTCCAATCGTGGACCAATAGCTAATTTCTAAACCGTTAGAGATAAGCTTATAGTTTATTTAGGAAAAAATCTCCAAATTTTGAAAGGAATTTTGGGTCTATTCATTGTTTTACAAAAAATCAAATTTTGAAAGAGTTACGAAATTTAAATTTTTATACAGCCCCCCCCAGTCCTATCAAACATATTTAGTAAAACATTCTTGACACTGTAACGTTTAAAACTAAAAAAAAATCACTCTTCTACCACAAAAATTGACTGAGTTATGACGTTTTGAAAAATCAAGATTTTGAAGGATTTCGCATACGGTTTCTTAAGCGATCTCTCGATGACGTCATGAAATAATGCTAAATCTTGATTTTTCAAAACGTCATAACTGGGTCAATTTTTTTGGTAGAAGAGTGATCTTTTTTTAGTTTTAAACGTTACAGTGACAAGAATGTTTTACTAAATATGTTTGATAGGACTGGGGGGCTGTATAAAATTTTAAATTTCGTAACTCTTTCAAAATTTGATTTTTTGAAAAACATTGAATAGACCCAAAATTCCTTTCAAAATTTGGAGATTTTTTCCTAAATAAACTAAAGAAATTGTTACCTACTATGACTTTATTTCTTTCAAGATGTCAAGGCTGAATTTTGAATTTAGCTTTCAACAGGAGAAGAAATATATAGAGGCAGTTAGAAAGTTATTAAACAGATTCACTACCTATTTACCTTTAGCATTTTGCTAAAGCTTTTTCTCCAATTTTAGCCTTTTTTCTAAAAAACTTTAAAACTCAGCTTAACCTGTTAACTGGGTATGACGAAATATTTCGTCATACATAAAAGCCTACAGCAATGGGCATGACGAAATTTTTCGTCATGGAAATTAATCGTAATATATTGAACGCCGTTCTACGTTGTTCTTATCTATTAAATCTTGGAGTGGTTATACATATGCCATCATATTGTCGATGCGTCATGAATTTTCATGTTCTTGTAATCTGTAACTTGAGCGCTATTAACGGGAAAACGGGCGCTGCATGATCTATACTTCGAGCTGCCACAATTTGGATTCATTTTAGTCTGCATTTCAGTATTTTACATGTTTGTAATAACTTTCTGATTTGAATATTCTTATTGTGAATTTCAGTGTTTTATATATTTATATTAGTAATAAATTTATGACTTAAGTACTTTTTATTTTCTACAAAATATGGCTAAAAATGTAAAATATTTTATCAAAATAAATAAAAATCATAAGTTAAAAACGATATTATTTTATTATTTGAGGTGTGATATTACTTGTCGCTGCGAAAAAAAAGTCCCCATTGTGAAACGAGTTGAGCAATAGCTAATTCCCCGGTTAACAGGTTAAACACTGATGTGCAGAACACCAAGATTAAACAAAAAGAAAAAATATTCTTAGTCATTATTTGCATATGAGACTTTTTAAATGGTGCTCCACAGAAAGTAATGAATCATACAAAATTAAGAATACCATCAAATAGAAATATAAATCTGATCTAAACTTACCACTTCATTCTCTTCACCAGTTTCCACAACAATTTCTTCTGGCAAAGGGATTAAAGGTTTGAAATCACCCATAACTTCTCTTTCAACATCTATATCAGGACTCTCAGTCACTTCACTATCACATCGTGATCGCTCAAGGTTTGAATTTTCAGGGGTTTTGACTAAACCAGAAAATATTGATGAGCTACCAGTTGCAAAACTGCTGGTTGGTGTTGATGATAATGTTGTTCCCATAGGGAGAGAAACTGATGGAGGAGTTTGCAACAAATTTTTAAGTTTTGATTCTGTCGTTACTGTAGCCACAGAGGTAGTTTTTGCCAATGTTGATGGGGTTGAAACTGCTGAAGCTAGATTACTAACAGAAGCAAAAGGAACACCGGTAGGCAAAGGAATTTGAAAAGCATGGGGAGCACTAACTGTTTTAGTCCAGGGGCTATGAACAGGCAAGGAAACACCAGTTGGGGGAATCACACTTGGAGGTGGTGGCAAGGTGGTGGGGGGTAATGGTACAGCAGACACTGGAGGAATCACAGTTGGAGGTGGTGGCAAGGTGGTGGGGGGTAATGGTACAGCAGACACTGGAGGAGGAACACTAGCAATATTAGTCATAACCGGAGGCGGGGGTTTTACAACAGATGATGCAACGTGAAAATGAAACTGTGGGAGTTGTTGTCCTTCACTGAAAGGTAAACCCTGTCCATGAGAATGATAATATGATGACCTCTCTGCAACAGTAGGAGCAGAGGGAGGAGGCAAGACAGCATGTGGTGGATATTGGTAATTGTAGTGATTCAAAGCAGGTGGTGGCCCAGGTGGAAGAGCAGCAGTAGGTACAACATAGTTTAAAGGGGCTGCAGCTCCAGTTGGATCATGAACAAGACGAGAGGCATGATCATAGTTATAGCCAGAAGCTTGAAATTCCTCAGGTTCTTCTGGATAAAAATACTCATATTCATAATCCTCTGCATCACCTTGACCTTTCATGAAAGATTTTTTATGTCCGGGTTTTACTTGCTGTTTCAAGGACCCCAAACTTAATTCTTCTAATATTTTCTATAAAAGGAAAGAAAACAAGATTAAAACCTTATATTTACAACATACTACGGACTTAAAATATAGCATTAGAAAATAAATAGATACAGTCAAACCTTGTTAATTCGACACGTTTAAAACAAATTACCGCTAAAAGGAACTACGGTTAAGAAAAATTGATTCTAAAGGTCCTTTTAAGTTCACTTTCACAAAGTGAGATTGTATTGGACAACGAAAACATACCCTGATACCACAGTGACCCTAATGTGACGCTTTTGTGACCCCTCACATCCGTCACAAGCGCGGTCGCAACCACGTCACCGCAACTTACGAATGTCTGACCGCGGTGACGTCACAATGCGACTTTACAGTGACGGCGCTTTGCGACCCAATTGCAACCGCGGTCACCTAGTGCCGCTTTTGCGAAGTCACATCGCAGCCACCGCAACCGATGTCACAGTTTATCTGTTACAGTAACATTGCAGTGACGTCACAGTAAACCAGTCACAAAAGCGTCACAATGTGACTTCTATGTGAAGTCACAATACAGTCACGGTGTGACTGTGACGCTTGTGACGTCACTGTGACTCTTTTGTGACACGTTGTGGTATTAGGGTAGTTACTAGATTAAACCACTGTCAAATATCATGAAACAATATTCCTTAGCCAAGATGAAACTCGAATGACAACGAAATTGCCCCTTACCCCCCAAAAAAAGGCTTAATAAATTTTGTTTCTCTGGGCCTAATGCACTCATAAGAAGGATTTTCACTTTGATTGATTTGTGGCTTACGGGAAAAAAGCACACTTGCAAATAGCAGTTCCTAAAGCAATTTGGTCTTAAAAGTAAATTGTACAAAATCTGCCATGAATTGATTTTTTTTAAAAACCAGCATCAAATATACTTAAAGAAAATTTGTACATTAAAACATAACATCAAAGCTTAATTTGCTGTTATCGAAATGATGTTTTCAGTTAACAATGCGTTAAATACAGCCAAATGTCCCGGGGGGGGGGGGGATCACAAAAATTATCTGATACTGAGTAAGATTACTTACCTTCAACTGTTCCAGAACATCAGTATTTTGCTTTAATGATTCAACAACAGCTTTATTTGTCTCAATTAAAACCTGCTGCTGTTGCGTAAAGGATTTGACAATCGAATCTTGGTTTAACGTCAAAGCTCTAATTTGCGCATCTAATCTTTCTGGACTTGGCTCAAAATGCTAAAAAAGGAGAAATTAATAAAAATGCATATAAAATTCATAAACAGATCACAAGTTACTATAAAAACTTTTGTACAGATGGTAAAAATGGGAAAATTATAAGTAAAATGAGAAAAAAGAAATAACTGGGATGAATAACATCATTTATGCTATCATAAATAATATCAAGCACCATGCGTCAGTTACAGTCAAGGATTTTCAAATTCAGAATTATTCACTACAACTAGAATAGTGTCCTGATTAAACCTACACTGTTTTCCTGCATTTATAAGTTTGTAAACAGGGGGGCGATTATGGCACTTCTTTATGACCAATCAATTCAATCAAATTAGTGCAGTGTTGCTTCTCATGAGTATAGCTGACTTTGCCTGTTCAATATTTTGTAGATGTTTCAACTTTAACTAAAATATTAGAAAATAGTCAAGAAATACTGCTCACCAATTGTTTTGCTCTCTGTGGCATAAAATTCAAACCCCCAAACTTGGAATGTATTAATATTCAGGTAAATTTAGATGCATGAAAGATTAAATGTTTTAAATGTCATTTGAAGCTAATCACTAATTACACTAAGCAATCTATTAAGAAGAAAATGAGATATTTGACGTTTGATTTTTTTTTAAATAATTTTTAAAAAAACAAATTCTCAAGTATTTGCCTTTCTTCACCAGTTTAGAAAAGGAGAAAACAGTTTAAAAACGTGAAATCTAGAGACGAAAATAAAAAACAAAGATTTGGTTAATAACAATACAATTGGTAAGTATGAATTGTTAGGAATTAACCTACTTACAACCCCTACTGTAAAGCAAACAATAATAGTCGAACTTCCAAAGAAACCGAACTTTCACACATCAAAATTTTATATGAGGCGCATTCAAATTATAAGGCTGCCGATTTTATTTCTAACTAACTACTCACCCAAAAACTCAAACTGGTGTAACTTCTTGATGTAATTGCCCTACAGACATACACATTTTTACAACGTCCACATCATGATTCCATGGCCGTGGCGAAGGCATCTTTTGAAGTCTGTTTTGACCACTGGAAAATCGCTGAAGCAATAGCAGCACGGCTGGTGAATGTGTGGTCACGGAGAGTGTTTTTCATCGTTGTAAACAGCCAAAAGTTACAAGAAGCCAGGTTATGTGAGTAAGGAGCATGAGAACATCACTTGTCTCAATAGGAAAATTCAGAAAACGAATGATTGTATGCTGTTCAAGTAAAGAAAACATGACCATTTTAAGTGTCTAAAACAGTTCTCATTCACGACGCTGCCACTATAATTAACTAACGACGCTGCCACTATATTCGTACAATGCTGCCAGCTCTGGGACATATTGACAACGAACGGACGCTCATTTATAAGCAATGAACATGTGCCTATTTCTTTCCAGTCTAGAAACAACTAACCAGAGGTCTTAGAACTTTAATGCACCTTGTATATAACGAACAATTAACAAATCTCCATGTCTATTACATAGAAAAACTTTTCGTATGTCGAAAAAATCTCCATGCATCATAATTATTTTTGGACATAGTGGGTCCTTGTATTTTACTTTGGAACATTTGCTTCCCAAAAATTAAAATTAGGAGTAAACGAAAGCTCAGTAATTGTAACCAGTAATCTAAACACAAAGGATCAGGATCACAAAAAATGTTCCTGATAAAATTTTTAGGGTGAGCTTGTCATAAAACTGGATATTCAGCAAGACTTTTGCGGTTCTTTTTTTCCTTTTTAAAGAATGCAACTATAATAATTGCAAACAATGACTGGATAACTGTTTATTGAAAAGTAATAAAAACATTTTTTTATTAATTCCACTTCTAATTATTAATTTTCATGTAATGTAATTCACAATAAAATTCAAAATAAAGTTTTGTATTAAAAAAATTTCTTAGTAATTAATTGGGATAAATTTAAGTTTGCTTCTACACATCGAAATTTCCAAGTATCAAAATTTTTCTTGGCAAGTTTCTACTTCGATATATGGAGGTTCAACTGAGATATTTTGAGAAAACAGGCAAATTTCAGAGATTGGTTTAGTTAAGCCCCAATTTCATTTCATTTCATAACAAGCAAATAAATACCTAAATAATTACAAAATATCAAAAAAATATATATAGCTATGAAATTAAAATAGATACTTACTCGGGGAGTTTCAAATGATGAGTCCGGAAGCTTAGACCTATTGCTTAAGAACTTAGCGGCAAGTCGTGGAGTGCTAGAAGAGGACAGTTTTTCATTTGGAGTGATATAAAAAGAACTTTGAAGCGATTCATTATAAGAATCTACCTCATCAGCTTCTTCATAATCATTTTCATAGCCTAGAAAATAATGCATGCCATGTTAATCACATTTGAAATTCTGTCCTTTCAAATTAAATCCATAACAGTTTAGTAAAAAAGAAAAAAGTATTATAATGAAACATGAAAACAAATGGTTATCAAACATTGAATTTTTTTATCATTAAATAGAATTCCCACTTTCAGCCGTAAAAGTTTCCAAACACTTACAAAATCTTTGTCCACTTTTTACAATATGGCACAGGGTGCAGAATTTTATCTTGCAATTAACAAATGCTTTTGCAATTATTCCTTACTTAATACGCAGATTCTTGTGACATTCTTTTGGAGAATAAAATGTATAGTACAGTGGACGGCGGTTAGCTGTTTTTGAATAATTCGATTCAATTAACCACTGATTCATGTAACTGGCAATCACTATAGTAACTAGTATTTTTTTCATCTTCATTACTGATACACTTTCCCAACTTTTTATTAAATCCTTGTACTATTACGTCTTGAGATACAGCAGCAACTTCAACAGAGAAAGGATAGGAATTTTAGTAAAGAATTTCGAGATTCACTTTTCAAGAACAATTTTTTAGTGAATTACTGGTACCACAGAGAAATTAATTCCATACCTCTTAGGTTGAACATCCACGACACCATATTAGAAACAAATGCCTACAGAGTGGAACTAACAGAGGTGAAAATATATCTAGCAGTGATTAAACCATGTTCAAAGAATCTTTTAATTCAGGGATTTCAACTAACAATCCTGTGGTATTAAGAAAAAAATACAGATATCATGATAGATAGCTCCAAGATCTATAATACAACCATCCTGTTACTGCTGCATTCTGCGTTAAGAGAAATAAACAGAAATAATCAAGCTTAATGAGCTTAGAAACTGTTTCATAATTATAGTATCAGATTCAAGAAGAGCAAAATAATTATTTATAAGACTTTGAAAAATATATGAAAACTTATGCTTACTCCTTTGAAGATCATGGGAAAGTTCATTTTCTACTTCCTCTAGAACAATATGTATTTCATTATTTAAAGGATGATTCCTGTCATCTTTAGTGCGATCCATAGTCTCATGTAATGATGATTTGGCTTTGCTCAGGTATGCAACTCTTGCTGAGGGATTCTTTGACTCCAAGGATGCTAATTTTTTCATTGTCTGAAATGAAGATGTATGTGCTTCAGCCCAAGAGAGAAAAAAATATTTTACACAAAAGTAAACTACTCAAAAAAATTGCAAATTGTCCATTGATTTTTTTAAATGAACATCAATAAATTTTTAGAAGAAAAGCAAAAGTACAAAAACTAAACTGTATAGTTTTATTTGGATGCTTAAGTTTCTTTTTAAATACATAACACTATCAAAACTACCAGGTACTGCTAGGGTCAGCAACACTTTTAATATTATTGAAATAGCTGTTGTTTATCATAAACAGCTGTCTGTTTACTTTTGCAAAAGGAGCTACAATCTTATTCCGATTTCCCATTTTTTATATATGGCAATAGTTAACAACATAGGTGGCCGCCCAGACTGCCCGCCTCTGCCCCCTCGTATCCGGAAAGAATAGATCTGTCATGACAACGTTTCAGTCTATAAATAGAAGTCAGTCTATTACAAAATAAGGTTTTGCAACTGTTAGGAGTGATGGCAGTACATGGAGCTTTCAAAACAGATGTGATTAAATTTTGAATAAAGAAGTCTCTAGGGCACAGAGAGCAAGGAAGTGATATTTAGTACAGCCTATAACCCATAACTTTACCAGATCCAAACAGGAAATATAAACGCAATTTATTTGGTTAAATATCTAGATTTGCCTTAATTTAGAACTTAATAGCTACTGAAAATGAAGATCATGCATGCTTTAACTGCTCCAAGAAGTTCATCTTCTAAGTTCATCTCATGGAGCTTTTCAAGAGTTTTACTCTGCTGGGGAAAAAATTATAACAATTTTTTAATAAGATATCCTTAAATTCATAGTATAACTTAGGAGTGAAATTTCAAAAAAAAAGAAAGAAATTTGAAACGGACTCATTGTTAGCTTTCTGAAGAATCAAATTGTGTGCAAAATTTCATTCCAATCTGTCAAGCAGTCAGGTTTTATTTTCATGGCAAACTTACCTAGACAGATAAATAAGTACATAGATATGTACACATAAATTAACTTTTTTATATATAAAGGGATAAATCAATAAAACTATTAAAATAAATAGATAAAATAGTTTAACACCATCATTACCAGTGCAAGATAAAATGATCCATAAGGACTTGATAGTTTTGAAAGAATTTTAGCAGCGTCATCCAATTTATCAGTATCCATGAAGCGGACAGCTAAAAATAGTTGGCCTTCTTCTTGGAAAGCTTTTATCTCATTGCTTGATAGCAACATCTTTTCAGATCCAATGACAAACATGGGATCTTTGGGAGCTCGAGGATTTTGTCCAGTTGCTAATTTGCCCAAAATACCAAGGGCAACATTCCAGTAGTGAACAGCTCTTATATGTAAAGCATCCACTTTTTCAGGAACAATGTTTGTTTTCGATTTTGAACCAACTTTATCCAAAGTCTAAAAAATATCAATAAAATAAATTTCATTACATATAGTTTTTATTTACTGAAATTTAGCACAAATATTTTCAAGCCATACCTTCATTAACATATCTGCTTTTTTGGAAAATACTTGAGCTAGATGAATTACAAGCCGAACATTCATTCCATGATTGCCAATGCCTCTAATAACTTCTAATCCCTGCTGTAGTTTTTGTCTATGTTCGCCTAATTTTTCTCTATAAAATACACAATCGATTATTGAAAGATGATTAAAAATTTATGACAAACTTGTAAATTAAATTTATAGAAGTATAATCACATATAAAATATATTTTAGAAGTATAAAAAGCATTGGAATGAAAAATAAGCACTGAACACAACCTTATATGCTCACATTAGTTGAGTTCTCAAAAAACTTACTTCTGTTAAGAACAAAACTAGCAGAACTTAATTGCTTAACTTCTTAAAAATAAAAAAATAAACAAGATCTTAGAGAACTATTAAATGTTCCATAGGTTTTTGAAAATTTCCTTAACTTGTTCTAATAAAAGCAGAAGCACGATTCAGCCATTAACCAATCAGGCCTTATTTTTATTACCACAAATATTTTATATTGAAACTCAATGTTTGCATATTTGACGCAGAATTCAGTTTTTAAAACTGTCCAACTAAAAAGTTGCATAAATCAGCTGGAAAGGGATAGGGGTGAGCAATATACGCAATGTCACTTTGCTTTTCGTTAGCAAAATTAATCCTCAAAAAAAAAAAAACAGTAAGTAACAAAAAACAAATATTTGAAAAAAAAAATGGCACTGCTAATATTTCACTCCCAATGTCAAATACTAAACAAAACCAAAGAAAATTTAATTTCAAGCTTTTCAATTTTACCTAGCGTTTTTGGTTAGAATTTTTTTCTGCATATTTGATTTTTTTTTTTATTTTCACCTAGGCTGCTTTACACAATGATACCTACTTACAGCAGCTACTTAGGAAATTTTATCCAGTACTAATTCCTTATATTTATGAGTATTTCGATTAAAATGCTTAAACTATTGAATTGTTAAAAAAATTTAGAACTATTAGAAATACATACAAAACAAAGTGACACGTTAAAAGGAAATATATTTTTTTTAAACATGCTTTTCCATACATGAATTCATGATTAAGTATAATATTTACTTATTCTAACTATGACAAATGCTTTTATCTACATTTGGAGTAAGATTTCCTAAGAAGTTATATTAATTAAAACGCAGTGTAAAAAAATCTAGTATTCAATCAAAATACAATGTTTTCCACAGATCAAATAGCTTCCATTGTTTCTGTGATAAGCTCTTAGTCAATCTCGCAAATAGCATTTAGTTAAATTAGTAAAACATAAACAGTATCACAGAAAATATCTGCAAGAGGCATTTTATAGAGAAGCCTCAATCAAATGTATAAATGTATGTATAAAATTACATATCCACATAACTTCTTAGTAAAATAAACCAATTCTGAGATATAAATGCACTAAAAATGACTGAAAGAACATTTGAAAACTGATATATCACCTAAGTATTCATTTTTATTAAAAAAAAAAAAAAACAAACATCAACTTACTTAATTAAACAAGCATTTAATCCATAAGCAGATTTCCACCATGCCATTTGCTGTTTAGAACACAAAGAATCTGCAATATCTGGAGGGTACAAAAATTGCAATTCTTGAGTGCGAGCATTAAGCATGCTTTTCTTTTCTGCAAGTAAATATTGTGCTTGTAAAATAGAGGCACAAAGGAAGGCCTCTAGATCCAAAACGCAAAGCGATTCACAGTTCCCTTTAGATAAATTTTTATTCCCATATTGCAGATTTTTGAAAACCTAAAAGGGATTACAAAGTCATTATGAGAATTAATGAAACTATAGTTAACTTCAACAAAAAAACTTTTCATGATCAATATTTTACACCATTAATAAGAGAACAGAATACTATTGCGATACTTCACATGTTCTTTAACACATGCTTTCTAAGCTGTTGCCCTACTTATTTTTCCCGTTTTATAAAAAACAGCCCTTTCCCTCCCTTTTTCGTCTTTCCTCATCTCTGTTGGTAGGCCATTCACAGCTTCGCCCTGGTCGCCATGTTTTTTTGCTATGTTGGGGAGGCCGGCCGCTGACTAGACCGAGCGATCAGAGTGACGTCACCCAAACAATTTTGAATCGCGGGGGGACTTCCGAGGATCGTCGCAGCGGCAAGACTTGCCGTGGAGGAGCTACGCCCAAAATCGAAGTTGGAGTCTCGAAAAGGAAATTTTTTTGTTCAGTGATAACAGTGTTAAAAAGGAAAAACTACAAAGTGATGTGAGCATAAGGATGAGTTGTTATCTCCGAGAACGATGAAAAGAAGGAGTGGAATTCCCAAAGCCGCTCGTCCCCCACGTGGTTTATTTTCCCCTGCCTACAACCTAGTCGGAGCGTGCCCCAACCAGATGCACAGAAAACTATCCAATTTTCACAAACTTTTCGACGGAACCATGCCCAACTTCATGTGTAATGTTAGATCATTTTTTAGTGTAAAAGTTACGACCTCACGATGCTCGGCCCGAGGCATTTTTGATTAAATGTACCACCAGCTTCCCAAATAAAGGGATGGAGTAGAATCTCGTGTATCTTTTAATCCCTGTCTACATTTCACACCATATGATTCACCATATGATTAAATTCTTGACGCTTGGATTTTACTTTCTACAGTACTTTTAAGTTTTAATTTAAGCAGTTTTGATTTACACAGCATTTTTGTGACATGTAACCCCTGTGTAAAACAAGGGTATACTGTATTATTATGTCTGGCCCGCTTTTCTTTTTCAATTACAAGTAGAACACTTTGGTGGTTCTGAATTCATACTAATTATCACTAGCAGAAAGTGCTCTATGGCAGCTTTACATTGGCATAAATAGCACAAAAGCCTAGTTTTCTCTAAGCTTGCCAAAAGCAATAAAATTACAGGAAATAAATATTTAAACTTACCTCAGATAAATTATCTTCAATGTCATCTTTGCTTTCTCTTTTATTTAATTCTAGCCAAACCAAATGATGCAAAGAAGAAGGACACAACTTGTAAACAGCTAAAAGAAATACACTCAAATAAGAGTTTTATTCATAAGTCTACAAAACTAATTAATTTACAAAAATTTTCAATAATCTGCAACACATTCAAAAATAAATAAACCAGTTTATAGTGAAAATTCTCCAAAGCGACCACCTACAACTCAGAAAAATCCATCAGAGGGATAGCGTTTGAGGGAAGTCTGAACATTGGATAGCTTAAACAATTAAAACAAAGTGTTACAACTGTTAGTAAAATAAAAATATAATGGAACCTCGATCACTCAACACTTTAAGGGGTCGAGTTAGCGGGTGTCAACTTATTGAGGTTTCGTAGCTTTAACTATTGTAGTATTTTCCATAATGCTTATTTACTAGTGCCATCCACGCAATAAAAAAATATTTTTCCTTTCTTTCTTTTTTGCTTGAAAAGAACATAAAATAAATAGGACAATTTTAAATATCTTATTAGGATTAACTCATAGTTTTTGAAAAGCAACAAGCGCTTGTCGTCAATCAGATCTCTTAAGGAGATAAGCTCACACTTGTTTGAAAAGCATGTTGACCTAATGCCTTGTTTTACGTGTGGACCTTGCTAGGTACATTTTTAAAATTGAATCGGCAGTTTGAAGAAGGGAACGAAGACCAAAATTTCGAACTTGGGTTTTTTCGTGATTGTATATCTCCTGCTGTGGATACACATGTTTGTTCGATTAAAAGAACAAAAACTAACCTGGTTTTTGTTCTTTTATTGACTGCATTGGATACAAATGGGAATTCCCCAAAAGAGCTCTTTCAGGAAAACAATGAACCGACTGACACATAAACAGCAGAATTGTTAGAAATGGTCCACACGAAAGAATGTCGGTAGTAAAAAACTGACTAAAAGAGCAACTGGACGTTGACTCATAGAAGTTCCTGTTCATGTGTGTCAAGTTAGAGAGGTTCGCACCAATTGAAATTAACCTTGGACCAAAAATTGGAAAAATAGAGGTTGATTCATTACAGTCGGGGCAAACCCAACCTGGCAGCACTGTGAAGGCTATGGCGATCCCAATCACAGCATTACGACTGTGTCAGGTTAGGTTTGTCCCAACTATAGGTTCTTGAGTTATCCACGTGACAAGTTACCAGAGTTTCACGGTGTTTAAAAAACTTCTTTTTTTTTCTATTTTTATCAACTGGATTTTACTTTTTGTAATGATTACATATTTTTAAAAAGAAAACTACTCATTCTCTTTTCCGTTTCTTCTATTCTTCAATTTTGCAATAAAGTACCTCTTTTCCTAGAGTGTTTTTAAATTTCAAAGAAAGAGCATTAACATTATCCATGCTCTATGAATTTTACACAATGGAAAATTGTGTAAAATTCTTGTTTGGAAGTTTACTAGTGGGTGTCAGTAAGCTTATAAAAAAAAATCATTAAGTTCAAATGTAAATAAATCTGGTTATGATCTAGATTCTAGAACAATTTCGATGTATTTACACATGAACAACAGAATTTTGTACATCCCCCCCCCCCTCCTCCAGCATATTTCATAAACTAATGAAAAAGTATCCAAAAACAAGCAACTTACACTTATCATATTCCTTTAATGCAGATTCAGAAGGAAATTCTAAGCTACATTGCTCAAATGTCGAGTCCAAAATGAAACAAGATGATAATACTTTCTCTTTCTGGACAACTGAACTAAATATTCTGCTATAAATCCTTTCTTTTACCTGAAAACAAAATATTAAGTATGCTTTTTATTTTTCACTGAGCAGCTTCATATGAATGAAGAGTGAAATAAATTTTCATTTTGCTTAGATACAAAATACAAGCATAAATACCAAATTGTTAAAAGCAGAACCAATGACTGGGGGGTTCAATTTGGCGCTATTGGCCATATTTTGCGAAGAAATCCAGAGTGATGTTAAAATCGGCGATTTAGAAAATTAATCATTGTAAAACATTTTTTCGCTTTGTTTCGTCGCAAACCTAAAGATGTAAATGTTTAATTGTTATCTTGCTCACTCCAAGCACTATTTTAACACTTGATGCATCTACTAAGAAATTTGCAAAAAAGGAAGTAGTGTGGGGGTCCATAACAGATTTTTTAACTAGAGTAAAATCTCTAAACATTTTCTATCGATTTACCGTATTAGTTATTTTCTAAGCAGTGGACACTATAAAACATGCTGATCAAAAATCAAGTTATTTTTACAGGCACAGGTTTTTAGCTAAATTTCCTGCATTTTTCTTTTAGAACCTTTAAAAAAGGAATAGCCATATATTACGTGAGAAGGTTGAACTTTGCAGGATTCTACAAACTAGCGGAGAAAGGCATCTATGATTTCGACATGTTTAGGAAAAATTCAAAGTTACTTTCATGATTTAACAGCATTTCTGCATTTACAACTTTTTTTTCTTTTCTTAAAAAATAAATAGCTACAAAATGCTTTCTTAATTGTCTTTAAATAACTTACCTGAGAAATGCAGACTTCCTTTTTATTCTTTTGAAGCCATGAACTTTTATCTTCTTTGCACATGTTCATAATGATATGAGCTGCAAAAAATATCAATAGTTATAATATATTTCAGGATTTTTTAGTGTTCAAATTAAAAAATCTACACCAAAAAATAACTTTTTACATGAAAGCAGATATGTTGGAGGATTGTTTCATATTGAATAAACCTTTGTGCCTTAATTTTACTAAATTCATTTCTAAATTTATAGGCAAAGATTAGGGAATTCAAAAAAGAAGGAAGAATTGAATTACTAAGAATAAAACAATTTTACCTATATTACTAGTTCTCAGGGTAGCTTGTTGGAAAAAAGTAGTGAATAACTTTTGATTATCCTCCATTTGTGAGAACCATATTTCTTGCAGTAAATTTACAGGCTTGAATGTGTAGCACACAAGAGCTAAACCAGCACTAAATCTAATAGCTTCTTTGCAGTTTCCTTGATCCTATGTTTAGAAACGAATCAATTTTGTTTTATACAGCTGCAATTATTTCAAACAATATGAATTATTTCATAAGATAATTTCTCTGATACATTATACAAATAAGTGGTACATATCTCTTAAAACTAATAAAAATGGATGCTTAATTTTAAACTTGAAGCAAAGAAAAATCAATTTTTTCTATGCCTATAAGCAAGAAGGATTTTACAAATGATTATTGAAAAGGAATGAATGGTGCTTCTTTTTTTTCTGTGAAAAATAAATAACTAAAAAATCCTAAAGTATTTCTTCAAAGCACCCACTCAACCTATAACCCAACTAAAATTTGTGAACAGCCTTGTTCACAGGCAGACAAAAGTAGTCAGGAAAAACTTACTTTTGCCATGTTTTCTAACTTTACAATACAAAAAGTTTTTGTCCATCTTTTTTTATAGCCAAGGACAAAACATTGAGCTTAATACCAAGAGGGTAGTGAATTAGGCAATCAATTTTTTGCCCAAGCATGCATGGCAAAGAAACACTTTTTTCACATTTAAACTTGTTCTATGGTGTGAAGCGTTTTGCAATGCATTGTTTGAGTCCTTGATCCGCTTAATTTGGAAAGGCAAAAAGAACTATCTTTTCCCATTAAACAAGTTTATGTGTGTTAGTTATTATGTGTTTTACCACACTCGATCAAAATTCAGAAGACAGTTTCAATGTTGAAGAACGAAATGTTCTCTCCTTTCTCAGTAGCATAGCTCAATATGTTTGAAGTACATAATTAAGTTGCAGAAAATGAAAAAAAAAAGAAATCACATACAAATAAATAAAGCAACTGTTTCGGACAAACTTAAGAAACGTCTGGCCCCAAAGTACAAGAGTTCAGCAAAATATACAATGATGCATTCAATTCCAAATTCTTAGGCTTTACTGATTGCTCCGGATGAACGTCACAAACAAATACCGCACATAATCCTAAAATTGACATGAAAGTCTACCCCTTCTTAGCTATGAACACTCTCTCTGATGATCAAAAGTTATCATAATCAATTCTATACATAAAGAATGTATTTAGAGATGAGGTTAAGGTAGAAAATTTATAACTTCAGAACTAAGACCCGCGGTAGAATCAACGAAAGTCGAACCTAGGGCCAACGTTATCAGTAAAGTTTGTCCCGACCGCTCAGGCAAAAGAAAATGCTGGAAGGTTTAGAGAATGATGAGCAGTACTCTTTCCTCGTGGCACTATTATGGATTTCAAAGCAGTGTGACAGTTTAAAAAAAAATTCTATGAAGCATGTTCTTTTTAAAAAAATACTAAAATTTAACACTAACCTGTTTAGCACGTTTCAACAAAAGGCTAGTCATGTAGAAATATAATTGACCTTTCATATGATTTACAAAGTAATTCCAAGAGCCATCCTTAGAATCTATTTCTGAAGCATTTTTTAACAACTGATCAAATCTAAATAAGAGCACAATATAAAAATAACACTTTTAGAATTATGATAAGCAGAAAAAAACATTATTTTACACACATAAAATTACGCGTTTTCACTCAAAAATGCAAAGCTTTTTATTGGTTTAAATAAGCTGATGAATTTTTAGAGTTTCAAAAAATTACAGCAATGTGCAAGCTTCCTTAACCCTTTGAAGCAGAAATGGGACACCGGTGTCTCACAGAACGAAACACCAATTTCCCATGAATTTTTCACCTTCTATGCTTAAAAAGACACTGTTGTCCTAAGCTGTACTACATATCGAGAAAATTATTAACATGCTAAATATTTTATTTTCTCCTTATTTTGACGTTAATTAATGTAGAATAATTAACAAAGTATGATAAAAACGTAGATAAAAAATTCTGCGTCAAAGGGTTAAACATTAGTTTTCATTGAATAAACAATTATTTTTTTGTGATTACACAATATTAATTTAAGAAAAGTCATTAACTATGGTTTCACAATGAAAATTAAAGTAACACTATGCTATTGAAAATACGGAAGCTTTTATAACAAGACTCAATTCCTAAATTAATGTAACTTATGAAAACTTAACAAAAAGATCGCATAATAAATCCAGTAATTTCTTACATCAGTAAAGCAGCCGCAGTATCGTCAACACTTGAACTTTTCCACCCATCTTCAAATGTGACAGCATGAGGTTCTACCAAAGTTAAGAAAATCAAACGATCCAAAGCAGTTAAATAATTCATATAAAACTGACAATCCAATTCTTGGGTAAATTCTTCTTGATATGCCTGAAATAATTTAATATGGATAGCTTTTCATTAATTCAAAGATTAAAAATTCAAAACTTTAAGAGTGAAAAAACTCAGAAAGATATTAATTGAAAAACTATACAAATTAGTTATGTACAGTCAATAATTAGATATGTGTCAACAGTGGTGTAGTGGCTAAGTGTTGGCCTCTTATAATCACAGGTGCAGGTCTGAACCTGAATGTAGTTACAGTAAATGATTTTCAAGATGCAAAAAATTGACAGAGTCGATGTCATATGATTATATGAAATGTAAGATACCTTGAATATTCTTTGCAAAATCAAATTCCTAGTGCACTTTTGCATTGAATAGAGCTTAGGTGCCCTCATCTGGTGGGACAACTGGGCATCAAAATTCATGTGGTAACAGCATCCGCTAGTAATGACTCTACATGAAAGAGTTTATATTGGGGGTTGCACTAAGTCTGCAAAGCCTCTGACACGACTCCATTAGAAACAAGAAGTTCTGTCAAGAACTGAACAAGCCTACTTTCCCGTACATCGACATCGGCATTCTAGTATCCGATCATTATTCTCTCGATTATCTGAGACTGAAAATCATGTCAAACATACCTTTTTAGCACTTAAAGCTGATTTCTAAAAACAAAATATACTCCTCTCATTAGATGAAATAGACACATAAAAAGTAAAGAAATGAATAAATAAAGTTTTGTCGCACCTTTTAAAGAATGTAACTTTGACAGTTCTTCCGTAGAAAAATTCCTCAAGAGTTTTAAAAAAAAATTAAAAGTACAAAGAACACCTAACACACAAGGAAAGAAAAAAAAACACGACCGTTAATAAAATGTCTCGAATTTCATTTTTAATCCGGTGCCAGTTGTTAAAGATAAATAAAGAATAAAATGCCCTCGTGAATGGAAAATTTTTGTTGCAAAAAAAATCGTCTGTCAAAAAAAAAATAATAATAATAATAACAAATAAAATAAAATAAATGAATAAATAAACAAAAAATCGTCTACACAGTCAGTCATTTTTTTTTTCTGAGCTTGCATTTCCGCCATGTTTGCAGAGTCGGAGTCGGAATCAGAGTCCTCACAGAAGATTATTCAGAAAAGTACTTTACAAACAATATTTATCAAAACCATTTTCTTACAAAGTTAGTTGGAAGGAAATCCGACTTTAAGTTCAGGATCAACATTCAACTTTAATTCCCCGTAGGCGCTAATGTTCAATTTTTTTCTGAACGATTCAATATTGAACGAAAAATGGTTCAAATCAAAGAGCGAAATATGGGAATGAGCCTCTCCGAGATCTTTCAAACAAAAAAAAAAGTTTATTCCTTTCGGACGGTTCACTCAAAAGTTACTAGGTGGGGAAAGGTTGCTTGAACGGTTCAATGTTGAATGAAAAAATTGTTCAAATTGAAAATTTAAATACAGTAATGAAGCATCCTTGCTGAAATCCTTCTATCAAAAAAAAAAGTTTATTTAAATCGGACTGTTCACTCAAAAGTTATTAGGGGTGACAGCTTGCTTGAGTGGTTCAATGTTGAACAAAAAATTGTTAAAATCGGAAATGTAAATACGGGAATGAAGTATCCTTGATAAGATCTTTCGAACAAAAAAAAGTTTGTTCAAATCGGACTGTTCACTCAAAAGTTAGCATCGCGGGACAGGTTGTTTGAACGGTTCAAAGTTGAACCAAAAATTGTTCAAATCGAAAGATCAAATATGGGAATGAGCTGTACTCGCCGAGATCTTTCCAACAAAAAAAAAAGTTTTTTCAAATCGGAATGTTCATTCAAAAGTTATTAGGGGGGACAGACAGATCGACCGACACACAAATTCCCCATCTCAATACCCAACTTTCAAATTTTTAATTTTTCGATATTCATTTTACCTTTTTATTTCTTTTTGGCTTTTTTTTCGGACTTGGCGATATTTTTTGGACTTGGCAATATTTTTTAGATGCATTAAGCCACTTTTGAAACTTTTTTTGTCTTCCTTTTATTTTTAACGGGAAAGTAGGCTAAAAAGGGAAATTGCTGTATAAATGAAAAAACAGGTGCTTTTTGTCACTAATTTGGAGGCTGTGGCTAAAGCTTACTTAGTAGGAGGGAGAAACCTTAGGATATTCATTACAGACCCATGTGGAATAGATTTAAAAAAATTTCAGCCCTCCACCAATTACTTCCGAATTCAACTCTTCAACCACTGGGCTATTACGTCGTTTTTTTTTTTTTTTTTTTTGACAAATTTTTTCAACTTGCAAGAAAAAAAAATCAATCCTAACACTAAAAACATATTACATTAGCCACTTGTGAATCAATAATTTGCCTTTTGCCATAGCCAGTACTCAGTTTATGAAAATATCTGTTAAAGCTCTAAATTTGGAAGGAATGACTTTCTAGCACCTAAGGAACAAACTCAAAACTTTAAGTGAAGCAAAATTAAAATAAGGCATTTTTACGGGTCAACAAATTAAAGTCTTCCATAGTGAAGAATTAAAAATTAAACAATCAACACAGTTTATTTTCAAAAGCAGAACTTGAAGCCTGGTACCAGTATTCAAATCAGTGGGACTTCTTCATATGAAAAGTGGGTCTATTGCAAAATAGTACATCATGGACCATTTTTATTTTGATACATAAATCAAGCTCGTAATGTTTATACAAAATCAAATTTTATACAGTACAACCATGCATTATTTATAATCATTTTATGTTTTTCTTCTTCTGTTGTGAAAATTTTTTTTGTTAATTTCGGATTTGATTAAATATAAATTGAAAATTTTAAACGAAAATCTTAAAAAGAACAGTAATTACTTCAAATAGGTCTCCCAGTAAATAATACCAATCCTTGCTGTAAGTAAATAATTTTTTGCTTTCAATTAAAGTAGCATGATCATAAGCTTCTTTGATTCTTTCGGTATCCAAGTATAATCGCAAAAGCTTAATTCGGAGGTTTACATTTTTTGGTTGAGCAGCCTATGAAAGAAAAAAAATAATAATTGCAAGGATTAAATTAAAAAAGATAAAACAAGGATTATTTTACATAAGTGGGTGGGGGGAGAAAAACATACCAGTTCAGTAGCAATTAAATTTTCAAGTTCTTGCCGGTCAGGTTCCCCATCGGCAGACACCAGACATTCCTGAAGAAAAAGAGTTCAAGAAGGTTCACAATAGTTTTCAGAGGTATGATCATTAAAACAAAAATTACAAATATTCTTAGAAAGTACCTTAAATTATAAATAAAAATACAAATAATAAGTATTAAATGTATATAAAGGCAAAAACCCTTAATTTCAGTGGAGAACAATTTATCAACCTAGCAAATGTAAATAACTAGTGAAAATTATCTTGCATAGAACCGAGAAATATTTGGCCATGAGAAGGTCATACTTGTACACATTACGTTAGGCAACTGTGAAATACCATGGTTTTTAAAGGATGCATTGATATCATTTATGTTTTAGTTTTGAAGGTCAATGTTGAGCTATCAGTATTGCACTACTAACAGACAAATTACCCTTATAACAAACTTAATTTTTGTGTCAGGGGTTTACAACAGAAATAATTCTTTTTTTTTTCCCTCTATATCTTGAAAGAACAGTTGTAAACTGTTTCCTTTTACACTTTATACAAAGTCTTCGTAATGATATAAACAATTTTTTTGTAAGTAAGCATATCATCAATTTATATGCTAGTTGAATAGCACTTCTCATACCCGTTTTATAACTGTTTCAGAAATAGATTTTTTTTTTTTTTTTTTTGTCAAAAGATAAGTGTAATATAATGAGAGAGTACCATTTTTTTTAAAGCATTACATTTTTGTAAAAGATTCTTTTAAGATAAATTAAATTATCACATGGTGAATCCTCATCATTAAAAATAAAACGTCTGTGTCAACCCATTATCTAAACGCAGTTCAGGAACCACAATCCACAGGACTTTTATCTAACTATCAAATTTTGCAAAAGTACTATATTGACATTCCACTGGAAAAAAAATGACACATACCCTTAGCTTAAAAACAGTAGCATTGTGTGGGAACAATTGTTCAGCTCTATCTGCCCAGTACTAGAGGTAAAAGAAAAATTATATTTAAAAAAGTACAAAATAAAACTGAAGTTTTAAGAGAACTTACAGTTTCATTCGAATTTATTCAACACATGGTATACATATATGAGAGAAAAATCTCACCCTAGCAGTTTCATGATCAACAGAATGCTGACAGTACAAGTCACAAACTGAAAATTAAAAGTGAATATATTATAGATATTACAATCAATTTTCAGAAATAAAAGATAAGTACCTAAAATTGGTGCTTACTTTTAAGTACAATATCATTCTGATGAGGATCAATTTCTAAAGACCTGTAATATTTAATATTATTGCATACAATTAAAAACATGCTAAAATACGCAAAAGCAAGCAAATTTATATATTGTCGAGAAATTTTGAAGCACAAAGCTGCCCGAGTACGACTTAAAGGAACATCAAATTTAACACAAAGAAAAATATATATAGAACTTAAGAATACAAAATAATGAAAAAATTTACACACAAAGTTAAGTAAGATTGAAAGATAAAATCAAATACTGAGCACTCACAAAACTAAACAAAATCCCAGGACTGGTAGTTTTAAAAAAGAGCATTTAAGGCAATGAAACTATTTCAAATGAAAGTTTTACTATGAGATTTCCACAAAATTATATTGATACAAAGAAAGATAGGGAATTCAATACTGACTTCCAAGTACTACAGGGTGACTTTTTATTATCTTAAAATAAAATTAGTGATTATAAATATTTCAAACATATCATTACACGGTTAGTTTCTATTGTAATTTAAATATTTTATGATACATCTTCTAAATTTAGCAGGAGGAGGGGTGCACAAAAGTATGTAGGCTATTAAAAACACTATCTTAACAATTCAGAAATTTTAAACAAATGTCAACATAACATCTTGCAAGATAAACTTATTAGACTTATGTGAAATTAGTGTGGGTCATGCAAGATATTATTTATTCAAAAATAATAGTATTTTGAGTTTAGAGTTTTTTGGAGTTTGAACATTGTCAAAAGAATTTTTCAGAAGAGTCAAGTTTTGCAAAAGCTGCTGTATAGAATTAAAACATACAACAGGGAAATAAAACTGATAATGGCATTAAAAACATGGAAGTGAATTAAGATAAAATGAACATACTTATAAAAATCTTGAAAAAGAAAAGCTTTATTTCTTTCGTAGGCTATACTTTAGAGTATTTTTAAATCATACCTGATTAATTCTGCAATATGTTAAGATAAAAAGCAAAAATAGAAACTGAACTAAACAAAGGAATTTTTACAACTTGCAGAAACAAGAACTTTTTGAAACAATGGAAAAAGTACCTTTTATATGACTGCAAAGCATTTTCAAGATCATTTGTTGCTTCATAAATCTGAGCCATTAGTTTATGAGATGCAGCATGATGATCCCTTACACTTAAAAACCCAGTCAAGTATCTAAAAAAATATGAATAGAATATGATGCAGAATTTAGCATTATAAACCAGATATTTCTCTCATTCAACTAAATTTATTTACTTTTAAGGTAAAAAATTGACAAGAAATTGAGCAATACTTTTTGGTGGATTTATTACACTATTTTTGAAATACAATTAATATGTTTCTACCAGGGGTCGGAGTGGAGATTTCAAAAATTTTAGGACATTTTTACAACAACAAAATATCAAGTTTTGATGATTTAAAAATAATTTATAAGCTTAAATTTTGTAGAAAATAATAAAACGTTTCATATTTTATCTTAAAAAAAAACAACATAATGCATTCAATATTTTATTCTTATACACAGTAGAAATATTTTATTGTGCGATTTAAATCTGGGTTAATCTAAGCAGGAATGTTAAAAGAAAAACTTCAATAGATTTTACTTTATAATAAGTGTGCCAATAAACATTTTATTACAGAAGTAGAAAATCTTTTTATGCACAGTTTTTGTCTTTTCACGAGAAACAAATCATTTTTAAATTAAATTGATCACACCTACAAATATACATATTAGATAATATTTAGAAAAGTGCCAATTTGAGTCCCAAGTGAATTTTCACTAGTATTTCAATAAATAGTTAAAAAAATAATTTTCCCCAGAAAGAAAACAAGGTTTTGGTTTCATTTCATCTAATAATATCAGAAAAAAAAAAAAAATTTTTTTCTTCAGAAAATATTTGTTTTATACATCAAAAATCAGATCGGTAACGTGTCCCAGTAGCAAAGTTTAGCATGCAAACAGCTTAAGCGCACTTTCTAACTTCCCAAAAAAAAAACGCACTTGCACAAAAAAGGATTCTATTTTTACCCCTTTGCTAATATTTTACTTCATTTTTGTTTTAATCGATTTCTGATTTTCTAGGGAATGCGAAACAGGCGTGTCCCTCAGTTCCGCGTCAGAGAGGTAACAATAACTTCTGATCTATATTTAGGCTCCCAAAATCATTTCCTGCACCGATACCACGTGATACTGACAGGGTTGGCAAGTTTTTGACAGTTGGAGGTTTTATCCGGTTTTAACCGTGGTTTTTACCGTCATGTCAAAAACCCCTTTTTGACATGGTTTTTGACATAATTGTCAAAAACCTAAATTTATGTCCAAAACATGTTTAAATTTGATATTGATAATCAAAATACATTTTCAAATGAATTTTACAATTTCTGATTTCAGACACTGAAGTAAACTTTTGGAATTTTAGGTTATTGAAACAAAGTAATAAGCAATCCTAAACATAATTGAAGGGATCGGGAGTAAATAATGGTAACTAGCATTTTAAAAAATCAAACACATGGCTTTTGAATATGGTTTTATTGCTTTGAGAATTTTCTGTAACAGGTTTTTTTATTTTAAAAATGAAGTGGGTACATTAATTAAGTGCTGTGTGTCTTGGGTATACTTAATAAATTTTAACAAGTGATTTTTTTTTATTTTAATTTGAAATAGTCCGATTTTTAAAATTTGTCAGATACCATTATTTACTCTCGAGCCCTTCAATTGGGATACTACAAGATGCTTACATGTGGAAAATAAAATAAAAGAATGAGCTACTATCATTATAGAATAAAAATTAATTATAAATAACAGTGTATTAAAACGTAAACCTGATTACAATTTATAAATTTTAGAAAGCAGAAATTGCATAGTGTTTATTTGCCTGGTATAATTTGTAGACTTACATACATAAAATAAACCATCTTAAGTTAACAATTACTTAAGGTATTTAGTCCCAATCTAAATCGTTTTTTCCGCGGAGCATGCAATAACAAAAGACCAGTTTTGATGCTTTTTGGACGCAAAGTCTATTTCTGAGTTTAGAATGTATACGAGTCTGAAACTCGAGAAGATTCTCTCGATAGACGCTGAGCTACATGGGCTGGAATGTAATTGTACCATCAGCTGTACAAATTCGGCAGAGATGTTGTTTTTTTTAAACTGTTCCACCATGTTTTATACTGAGTACCTGGTGCGATGTTTTATCGCATCGTAATTAAAAGTTTGGATTTCTGCATCTAAAATTGCAGGTACGATTTTTTAAAGTGATTTATAAAATGTGTGCCATTTAAGTCATCAGATCGGTAACACGAGCTAAACTGCGCAGTTTTTATTATTTTAAAAGTTATTTTATATATAAGTATAGTTCTTTATTACAAGTAAAAAAACCACGTGTGCAATTTTGGTTTAGCGCGATCAACTCGGAAATTAAAAAAAAAAAAAACTTTGTCGGTTTGTCAGATCGGTAACAGTCAGAGCGGTAAGGTTTTAGCCATATATTGAATATTTTTGTTCTTAAAAAATGAAAAGCAATGTGTTTTAGTACAAGTGCTTCATTTGTGGTTTGTATGACCTGACAATAGAAGTTAGTAAAATAAGAAAAATTGACACTGCAGAAATTAAGTTAATTATTATTTTATTTATTTCTTTTTTTTGGTGCTTTAATTTTTCATAACTTCGCTAAATAACTAGATAATAACTAGCATGCTAAATTTTAATTTCTGATCAAGAAATTAAATTTCCTGCAACTAATTAAAGAAAAGCAAGCAGCAGAGTTGTGTGCTGAAAAAGTTGAAGCTGTGTGTTGTTTCAAAACAAAACAAATCATCATTTTATCAGCTTGGATTTGGTAATCTCATATTTTATCTAAAAACCTTATCGCTCATTTTTATTTCCAAGAAATGCTTTTTTATAATAAAATTTGATTTTTTAGCTATTATATACATTTTAATATAATTATCCTAATTCTGTAATTAATAATGCAAGGAAATGATATCATTTTTAGAGATGTTAATGAAGATTGAAAGCATAAACTCAGATATGTAGCTCATATTAACATCAGATCTGTAACACTCATCAGATCTGTAACGGCTTAAAAGTGAGTAATCTAAGGAGGGAGTAAATAACTTCCTTGACCTCCCCCCTTTTATTTTCTTGCATTCAGACCCAATTTAGACTTAGAATCCAATATTAATTTTTTTCTCTAAAAAATTTTTTTAATCAGAAAACTCCAACTTCAAATTGGCACTTTTCAAAATATTGGCTCATATACAAGGAGGGTCAAAAATTCTCTCAACTTGGGAAAAGTGGCTGTGCGGATTTTAAGATTTTGCAGATTTTCAAGCCATTAAAAATTATCTTAAAATTGTTTTAAAATTAAAAGGACAAAACAACAATAAAACTGCAAAATTCAAGAATACCTTAATGAAACAATTGAATATTTTAAAATTATTTTCTAAAAAAACAAGACAAAAAAAATTCCTTTAGCTGTACTTAAAATTTTTTCATAGCAGTTATTTTATTTGAATGGCTGATAAGATAAACTTTGACAAGATCTACTTTCCAAGTTTGATTAACAATACAGACAGACTTAAATACAGGGATGAAAACAGCTCAAAGTCAAAAAAGAGGAAAAATTGCACGGCTTAAAATTCGCATAGATTTTTTTTCCCATATTCTGCGAAATTCATCATTGCAAGATTTCCTCTTAATTTGCGCCCTGAAATCGAAAATAAATACTTTTATAAGCTCTTAATTGCTCATTCACTATTTATTTTTAATTCATTTACAACAACGTAGAAAAAAGGGGGGGAGGTTGCAATTTTAATGAATTAATATTGCATGGTCTTAGCTATTTTGATAAATTTTTTAAGAACAAAATAATTTTCCCAATTTTTTGACAAAGATCTCAAATATTTTAGCTGAACTTTCTTAATTTTTATTTCCTACAAAGGAAACTGATGTTTTTGGCAGCATGCCAAAATAGAATACATAGTTCGTCGATAATTGCAGGTCATCCTTGAGATTTCAATCCTGCTGCATCCTAAAAACATTTCTATTATTTTGAAAGTTTGAAATAATTTCAACCTCTACTTCTTTAAATCAACTTATTTTAAGCTTCATTTTAACAATGAGTCTATTTTTTTTCTAAACTAGATGCAAAATAAATTTGTTGATCATGGAAAGAAAGAAAAAATACAAAAAGCTGAAAATCGCGGATCTGCGGAGGATTTTCATCCTTGTAAATGACAAAGCTATATGCGCGGTCGAGTTCAAAATGTGCTGACTTCAATTTTCAGATTAACTCTTATCAAAACAGATTTTTATAGTTATTAAATAGTTCCCTTAAATTGCTAAAACAATGTTATGTGCTCACTGTAAACTCAGACCTTTACCTAAAAATCACTGACTACTACTCGGACCCCGCTGCCTTGAATAAACTTAATTTTTTAACATAAAATGATATTCATTACTAGTACTCTGATTATTGAACACACAAAGCAAAATCTAAAATATTGCCGCAATCGACTGAAAATGGGCTCTAGACCGACGGGTTGCAGATCGCTGCTTTATATCTGTTAATATTGCAATGAAATTCCCAGGTCTGATTCAGAATTTTATCAATTTAGCTTGAATAACAAAATTTGGTATTTTCTTATAAATCTTAATTTACCCCCAGCAATGAATAGCTGAATCACTAAGCCCTTGTATAAGCCAGAACATGAGTAAAGTTTTTTTTTTTAAATTTTTTTTAATTGTTTTGGTCAAGTTAATTGAATGCAGAGAAACTTATTTTTACTGAAAACCATTATTTTAGTAGATACAAGAAAAAAGACAAGCCAAGTTCAGTAAACATGTTTGCTCATTTAAGCATTAAATGTTTTGAAATGTGTTGTAAGAAAAAATTTTCAATGAATAAAGGAAATTATTCAACAACATTTGCATATTGCCAAATGTTGCAAAACATCTAGTATCATAAATGTATTATCTAATTATTATCAAAAAGAAAAAAAATTAATCAGGAGATTGAGTTAAGATTTATGAAAAAATAAATTAAAGTAAAAGCAAGAAACAATAGCTGAACTTACTTTCTTGCATTTTCATAATCTTTAACTTGAAAATACAACCGAGCAAAGGTATAGCCACGTAAATTTTTCTTAAAAGAAAAAATATATGAGATTCATTTTAAAAATTAAATCACAACTACTCATTTAAAAATAACAATGCTTTGCCAGCTTGGAATAAAATCCAAATCTTTGTTTCATTCAAGTAACTCTAATTATTTATTGTGCAACTTGTAACAAAAGATCAATACAGAAAATAACACAACTACAAACAACAAACTTTAAAAAAAATACATTCATTAATAAGTTCAATGACAAAGTATTATCTGAAAATACAAAATTTTGGCGACGTAAAATCTAGAATGAAGGGTTTTTTTTTCATACACAATGTACAAGCTATGACTACATGAAAACTATTCAAAAAATTTGTTAGAGGAATACAAATTTCTTAGCAAAGCCCAGCATCCAATAATTGTCTTGTATTATCTTTTTCGGGTGTGTGAAGGCAAAGAGCAGAATCTGCAGGAATAAGTTTTTGAGATATTCGAAAAAACATGTCTGAGTCCATACTAACACAAAGGAAAGTTTGAAATTTGACATATTTCTAGTGCTTTATTTTCAGCCGGGTACTTTTCCGTTAAGGTCTGTATACTTTTTCGGCAAGATGTTTATTTTTCAAAATTGCTGAAGTGGCTAACGATATCCACAAGTATATGACAATCCTAGAATTTAAACTAAAAATGTCAAATGTCACCAAAGTAGGAAATTTTTCATTTATAGTAAAAAATTAAAAATGCACTGAGTGGAGTAGCGCAACGAAAAATTACCTTCAGTGGAAACCAAATAAGTGAGATTCAGGGGCGCCCCAAACTTAAACTTTTGAGAAGGGGAAAATTCTCAATTTGCCAAATGGAACTTCAAAATGTGCCAAATGAAAAAATACGAGTATTGTCTAATATTTTTTTGCGAGACCTCCGTCGAATCTGCGCACGCTCCAAGTCTGTTCTGACTTTCTCGAAATGGGGGGGAAATGCAACGAGGAAGTAGCAAACGAACAAAAACTGAAGGCATCGTGATGTGCGCATCCTAAACCCGTCTCCCCTTTTTCAAATGGAAGCATTCGTGGCTGCCAGGTGCACAATACGCAAACAGACAGTATGTACACAAACCTTATACCGTTACTTTGTGAGAAAAGATGATGGGTATCACTTAAAAAAGAAAAAAAAAAACAAGAATTTTGATAAATAACAACGGGATTGTATGCTGAATCGTCATAGCGATTGATTGGACTTCTTATACACATATATACAGATTAAAACATTGACTGCAAGACAGATTATACAATATTAGATTTATGATGCGTGTTTACAAATTAAAGCATGCTGGTCATTTGACAGGTTTGTGAAACAACACAATTAAGTTTATATATACACATATATACAATACATACATAGTCATAGCTGTTCATCAATAGTGACTTTACAATCTGAAAATTTTGGCAAAAAATACAAAAATAAAAGAGTTAAGCACATATAAAAACTGTTAGTTCCAGCATTTTTGCTACTATTTTGCACGGAGGCCTAGATCATGAGAAATATTTTCTTCAATTTCATTCTTCATCACATCTCCTCTCGTTCTATCAACTTCTTTCATCTCCTTTTATCCTCCAATATGTTTCACATTTTTGTTTAAACTCTTCAGCAAATTCATATGCTTGAGTTAAAATTAAATCAATACATACAATTTCACTCTTTTTTAATGAATTAATGAATTCCCTTGACTTATCAGAGGTATCAATTACGCTCTTGAATTTAGAAACACCTTTTATCCATGAATTTTCAACTATTGGACACTTGCAATGCACCGCCAACTCGTTCATTTCAATCCATGGACTGCAGTTTCGGCTTATTATGCCCTCATCAGCATGAAATACGAAAGTAAACGAGTTGGAGGCAAAAATCCTCTTATAGAGCAAAGAGAACCGAAAAAAACTGGTAGCTAATGTGAAATTAGAATACCAGCGAGCGACCATACATGGGAAAGGTATACAACTCGTAAATTTTAAGACAGGGCTCTGGTATAAAGCAGTGAGTAACCGCCCCTAAACAAGGGCTAAGGCAGGAACATGCCATACACCGCCAACTCGTTCATTTCGATCCATGGACTACAGTTTCCGCTTATTATGCCCTCATCAGCATGAAATACGAAAGTAAACGAGTTGGAGGCAAAAATCATCTTATTGAGCAAAGAGAACCAAAAAAAAACTGGTAGCTAATGTGAAATTAGAACACCAGTGAGCGACCTCACATGGATTGAAATGAATGAGTTGGCGGTGTATTGCATGTCTGGGGTCATGCTACACACACACAGTGGAATTCACCGAAAGGCGCTAAGGAAAGAAACGGTTTGGTTTATGGTAAATAACATCAATAAAAGAATGAGATATATTTTTACTAATCGGATCTTCTCATTTTCAAAGATAAGAGATGTATTAAAAAAAAGAAAGATTGCAGCAGCACGCACAGTGTGCGTGCTCCTGCAATCTTAGCAGCAGAGAGCAATATACAGAGGCGGACTGGCCGTAGAGGCCACCTGCCCGCGGGCAGGTGCGCCCTCCGGCCTGTGCGCCCTTGTGCCCTCAAAACGTGTGCGCCTTCGTTTTTTTTTTTTTTTTTTTTTTTTTTTTTTTTTTTTTTTTTTTGAAGGTTTGAAAGCAACTCCTAACAGTTTGAACAGTAACCCCCCCCCCCCACACACACACACACTGCCAGTGCGCCTTAAACTTTAGTAAATTACTTATTTTTTTTACTTTTTCTCCGTTTGGAACATGTAAAAAATAGTCAATAAGCGTTATCAGAAGGCGCAGTGAGCAAAGCCCCCCCCCCCCCCGTTTTTTTTAAAAATCTTTACGTTCGAAACACGGAAAGCAATCTATAAAAGATTGAAGAAAATGGTTATACTCAATAATGTACCTGTTATAATTAACTTTTATTTATTGCATCACAGACGTGATAGGTTGTCGGAAAGTGGGATCTTTGCCAAAAAAAAATACAGCGCCTTCCAGGTTGTACGCCCTTGCGCCCTCGAACCTGTGCGCCTTCGTTTTTTTTCCACCTTACTTTCGGAGAGTATGAAACAATGCAGTTCAGTCGGGGGGGGGGGGGTCTTAATCAATCCAAAGTGAGCGCCCTCCGGCCTATGTATCATTGCACCCTCGAATCTAGCTGACTTGGGTGCCTTCCCTCTCCCCTTCTTTTAATTCGAAGCGAATGAAACAATCTATAAAAGTTTACTGCAGGAGATTATAATTAATAATGTGCTATAATTCACTTTATTTCCTTGCCCCCCCCACCCGCCCCCAGAGGTGATAGGTAGTTTGGAAGGAGGACCTTTAACCAAAAAGAAAAAAAAATCATCTTCCCCTGGGCTATGCGTCTTCGCGCCTTCGAACCTGTGCTCCTTTGGTGCTTTTTTTTTTTTTTTTTAATTTTTTACTCGAAGCACGTGAAGTACTTAATAAAAGTTTCAGAACAAGGTTTAAATGCACTGTAAAAAAAAACTGTAAATTTTGAAGAAATTATCCATATTTTTTACAGAAAAAATCTGTTTCTGATAAAACTACATAAAATACAGGATTTCTCTGTTTTTTTAATCTCCGCAGCCGGTTATAAGCGCAATAACTGTTAACGGTCTCTTCACCGCGAAGCTCGATTGGTCGATTTTAACCACGTGACCCATCGTTGGATTCGAAGTAATGGCGGATGTTTTGATGAAACCTGCAGCTGAGTTGCCGTAAGTGAAAACATTTTTAACATCAAATTAATTGTTGTTTAAGTTTTAGTTGA
>JAXGGA010004822.1:0-84072 GCA_038373865.1 Uloborus plumipes
TAACTATCACCAAAGACAACTTTTGGCAACTATTAGAAGTTGATCTGAAAAACTTTTTATTTTTCGCCCCACCCTACTGTGCATCGGCTGTGTCGGAGATGGTTGGAAAGAGGAAATGTAGCCACATTGAGGGGTGCAGGTGCAGCCAGAGTGACGTCAGACCGCTTGGATCGACGGATTCACCGACAAGCTGTGGCGGACCCGCAAGTCACTTGTACGTCGATTCTGCAGCACGTGCAAGGTACCCTGGATGTTCCTGTGTCGACCAGAACCATTTCCCGTCGACTGGTTGCACGTGGCCTGCAATCACGGCGCCCGCTAAGAAGACTGCCATTGACCTCACAGCACAGACTCCAACTTTTGGAATGGTGCCGGACCAGAGCGGCGTGGATGGCAGAATGGCAAACCGTAGTGTTCTCAGATGAATCCCGCTTCTGTTTGTCCAGCGATAGTCATCGCATACGTGTGTGGCGTCGACGTGGAGAAAGATCGAATCCGGCAGTAACTGTGGAACGCCCCACAGCGCGACAACGTGGCATAATGGTTTGGGGCTCTATTGCATACAATTCCGTATCACCTCTAGTTCGTATTCGGGGAACTATGACGGCCCAACGATATGTAGATAATGCACTGCGGCCGGTGGCAATCCCCTACCTTCAGGGTCTGCCAAATGCAATTTTTCAACAGGATAACGCCCGGCCTCGCAGTGCTCGAATCAGCCAACATGCTCTACGAGGTGTACAGATGCTTTCCTGGCCACCATACTCTCCTGACTTGTCACCAATCGAACATGTGTGGGACGTGATTGGACGCCGTTTGCAGAACCTGCCACTGCCTCGTTCAGAGGACGAACTGTGGCAAATGGTTGAAATGGAATGGAGTGCTATCCCTCAGGACACTATCCGCAGGCTTATTGACTCCATGCCTAGACGTGTTTCTTCGTGCATCGCTGTCCGCGGTGGTCCTACTTCTTACTGAGCCGACGCCGTCCTCGCTCTAAATTTTGCTTATTTATTTTGAAATAAATATCACTTATTGTTCCATGCTGTCTCTGTCTTCTTACCAAATTTCATCAATTTCTGACCACTCCTTCTTGGTGTTGCATTTTCAATGTCGAGAAGTGTATATATATTTACATTTTACGGAAAATTCGGCGCATAAGTAAAATATTTATCTTTAGAACGAAGCATAAACAAATGATACTATCATTATTTTACTATGGAATGTGCTGGGACCATTTAAAATGGTCGTATAAGTGAAAAAGGCGCATAAATGAGGCGGCGTATAAGTGAGAGTTCACTGTAGTTTGTTTTAGCAAGACCTGCCATCATAAGTAACCGTGTCATTAACCATGAGTTACAAACGCTAATTTCTCAATTAAATAACAGTTTACGCATAAAGCAATTTAAATTGTAATGCATTTAAACATTGTTGCAAAAGCTAAGTGGGGGAAAAGTCCGTAGCGCCGTAACTTTGACAACCATAAGGAGAAAAGTGCGGAGAGTGAGAAAATAATTTGGATTGGACATGCCAGCATTCATTACGCAGAGTATAGAAAGGGTTCAAAAGAGAGCTAGTAGGCTAGCAAAGGAATATTCAGATTTAGATTGAATCAGACATTAAACTATTTGCCTTTGTAAACTTCTTTCGTTAACTTAACTGTTTTTGGAGTTACCCAAGCGGTAGCAAAAGCCTTTGCAGGATGTTTTGTGCCATAGTTGATACGCCTATGAAAATGGAACTGCCCTGATGCCAAACTTGGTATGTATCCTGCTCTGATGCCAAACTTGTATAATGCTTGGTAGACTGGTTTCTACCAAGCATTATAGTGACGAAAATGGAACTGCCCTGATGCCAAACGGGTTTCTACCAAGCATTATAGTGACTAAGATTCTGTTAATGCTAAAACTATCATTTATATCCGAAAATCGTTTACAGAAGTAATGGTGTTCTGAATATCAAATAAAACATGTTCATGGCGTATACACTTTCAGGTGCCTGGGTAATAGAAGCAATTTCATGCAGACGCAACTTCTGGGAATTACCATTCACTTTGATCTAGATCAATGATGGAAAACCGACTTTAATGCAAAATATATTTTTTCCCTGTAGTCTCTAAACACCTAAGTTTTTCATCTCAGAAAACTAGACTTTGCTTTTCCGAGTAATTTATTTCCAACTGTTTGAAGTATAGCGCGTATCCTTTCATCTGAACTTGGCTCTTGACTCAAAGTTTCTGAATTCGACTTTTATTACATCAATAGTTTTCTTTTAAAAAAGCCCTGAATGTTTTATTCAGAGTGCAATTTCAGCAGTTTTGGTCCTCCGCTGAAAGGGAATTGAAGGATTTATACGATTTATAGCGATGCCCTCCGTGCCGAAGAACAATGGACGGGGATGATGGGTGAAACATTTTGAACTGGAATGAAAACAGTAATTCATTGAATGAAAGCTTAAAGCTCGGATTTAAAACTGCCAAACGTATGCATTATCATATTTCTCGCTGAAAATACAGCCCGGTGGTTAACAAACTTTTTATACCTGCGCTGAGCCTCCTTTTTTTCACAAAGAAATTATTCTGCTTTTCGCTTAGTGTTTAACAGTTTTTTTTTTTGTAATCAATACAATTGAAGGGGCAAGTGTGATATGGGGACATTTTTTTAAATTTCTAGAAAAAGCTTTAAAAAAATGTAGTGGTATTTTGTTTTTAATGGATTCTTTGTCAACGGGTAAAACGGGGTCATTCTTAGTCACCAACCATTTCTGTGACTAAGGAGACATGATACTGATGGACTTATCACATTCATCCATTGTAAAAAGTTAGTTTCAAAAATTGTCACATATCACCTTTATCCCCTTGCCGTTTCAATTATACGATTTGTTTTTTGCCTCAATACAATATTTTATTTCAATACCAAGCTTCCTAAATTTAGTTTTAAATAAAATGCTTCGTATAGACATTTCATTAATACTTCTCAAACAAATTAATATGACAGCATTTTTTTTAGTGCACTACCAACATTGTCACATATTTATTATCTCTGTTTAAAATGACATGAATTGAAACTGAAACAAATGAAAAGAAAAATCGCTGATATTGTTCCTAAACTAATAAATTCCGTGACAAAATACAGAAACATGTCTTTTGTATTCGAACTTTTTTTTTTTTTTGATCTTCTGTATTTTGCTCGTTCAAAAGAAGATTCAATTTGCCTCTTTTAGCAAAAAGGATACGATTTCTGTAAAACGCTTGCAACACCTTTAAAAAGTACTCTTGCAAAAACAACCCGAGTATTCCAACATTATTTAGCACATTTTTATTTGCTTTGATAATTTCAAATATTACATATATGTTTCTTACTTTTCCCAAACGTTTTTCAAAATCATTGGCATAGAAATGCAGAAAATTAGTTTTAAATTAATCGTATATGTATAATAAAACTTCAAGAAGTATTAAATACCATCTAATTTAGAGAATAATTAAGTTTGAAAAAACACAAATTTCTACAAAATAGCTTACAAAGACTAAAAATATGTTAAATGCTTGTTTTATTGCACGATCGTAATGCAGACCGAGGTCTTTACTACCATATAATGCAGTCAAAAAAATATATTGAAATAATAGCATTTTCTCCGTAACGGCCGTACTGTCTGATTTTTTTAGGTTAAACCTTCGGCGTATTTACGCATGCGTCAGGTCTTCTCGGATCTTACCAAGATAGGGGTGATAGGTAAGATAACAATAAGAGGAAGAATAATAAGAAGCATTTTGAGCTGTATCAAACAACGTAGAGCGATGCAATACACGGCCAACTCGTTCATTTTGATCCATGGACTACAGTTTCGGGCTTATTATGCCCTTATCAGTTTGGAATACGAAAGTAAACGTGTACCGCTCCTATGTGCGGTCGCTCGCTGGTATTCTAATTTCACATTAGCTACCAGTTTTTTTCGGCTCTCTTCGCTCTATAAGAGGATTTTTGCCTCCAACTCGTTCACTTTCGTAATCCATGCTGATGAGGGCATAATAAGCCCGAAACTGCAATCCATGGATCGAAATGACCGAGTTGGCGATGTATTGCATGTTCCTGCCTTACCCCTTTCTTAGGGGCGGTTACTCACTGCTCAATACAAGAGGTTTTTCATCGGGTCGCATTAAAATATAATACGGCATGACTTTATTAGAAATGGAGGTAAAATATAGAGTTATTGCGCCTGAAAAATGCAAGTTAAGCTCGCATTACCAAGATCGGCATGTCAACGCCATTTCGCAATATTGAAAGAAAGAAAAAATGTAGTAAATTGACTAAGAATGGTTAAGATATTCTTTTTTAACTAAAATAAATCTATCTACATTTAGCTGTTGAACTCATACTAGTACTTTTAGCTTCTAATAATACCTTAACCGAAATGCTATTTTAATGTTGGTAAAGAGAAAATAAATTTATTTATTCATTTATTTTTTTATTGAACAAATACCTCATTATAACTTTCAGGTTAAAAACATTATCAAACATAAGTATTAAATCATGTCACACAACCTCGTTTATCTTACCTGAGCAAAAATATTCTTCAAGCACAAATTCCGTGTTATGTCCATTGAAAAGCCAGCGAGAGTTTAAATTTAATTTAAAAAATCCTCCCATATACGACTACTTCCTCTGATGTATTGAAACTAAATTTTACCGTTTTAATTACCTATCTTTACTAACACCATCCGGAAATAACAATTTTCCGCATTTGTGAAGCTTGAAACTATTCCAAATTCCTTATTTCTTTTACGCATTTGGTCGAGAAGAGTTGAGTAAACACTCTCCTATTTGTATGAGCAGGAAATTAAATACATACAAACAAAGAAATCCGAATCATTTTCAATTATCGTAGAAAGTTTTCCGCTGCACTCTCTCCTGCTGCAATTGAAAAGTAATACATGTTGACATAACTCTTCAAATTGAAATTTGCGTTCCAGAGACTAAAATCACTTCTTCAAGGATCAGCTGAGCGTTGATTTTTTTCTAAGTGCTTACTGTTTGCCTGCTAATATTGAGATTTTTCTGTTAAAGATAAACTTAGAGAATCTCCTTGCTTCGCTGGATAACTATTTTCACTGGGTGAAACTTTTAGGGGAACTTTCATAGTTCCAAAATATTCTGTTGTCATTCGAAACAGTGCATAATACGTGTTCGAAAAACTTTTTAGGTGACTTTCTGAAATACCTGAAGTTTTCTGATGAAGTTGAGAAAGTTGTAATGATTGGGTAATCATTTTAAACAAAAGTTGCTAATAAAACTTAATTCAAGTAAAGAAATTGCTGACGTAATCAAATAATAAGATACTTGGTATAATAGAGAGGAAAAATAACAATTTTCATTCTTTTCCCGTTACAAAAATGATTTCATGGAAAAGTTTATGTGTACTTCGCTTTTATTTATTACAATTATTAACTGCTAAATATGCCAAAAAAACCGCAATTGCATTTCTTTTGGAAAAATAAAATATATTACAGACAGTAAAATACTTTTAATATTATAGATTATAGACAGCAAAATAAAGGACACATTTGTTTGCTTCTAATGTAAAATGCCTCAGGGGCCACTATAGCATCTCCCGTCTTTCTAGGTATAAGATTCAATATTTACACTGCTATAAGGCTAATGGCTTAATGAATAAATAAGCACTCAAATAAGGTCAAATTATGAGAAGTCAGATTTTCATCACGATCAGTTAGATATTTTTCGACGTATTAAAAAACAAACTATAAGAGAGGCCACACTAGCCCCATCCGTCTTTCTAGTGTTAAGGGCTGCAACTTATACTAACTAAAACCACTTGTTTCACATTTCTGTTTTTCACTGTTCCGCAGGTATGTCTCAATTCAAAATCTGCGGAGTCCTGTTTAAAATACCCTGTATATCATTGAAGTAGCTAGGCATTGTATTGACTTCTTCACTGTAAAAAATGTATAAGGTTACCGTTGTTAATGAGTGTAATATTACACAACTTCTGGAGTAAGCTTTTCCGATTTTAAGAAAACTCTAATTGTTGGAGTAAAATTTCACGGAGCCTGTGTGAAGTTCCACCAAGCGTTGAAAAGGCTGGGGTATTATTCAAAGCACATGCGTTAAGACAAACATCGGTGCAGAGCTTTTAAAGTCTTATTAAAGTTAGCAAGAAGTGCCTTAACCGGCCGAGTGGTAAAGCGCACTTGCGTTGGGAGTTCTCTGTACGCAGTAATTCGCGATTCGGGATTCGATCCCACAGTGCGGAACTAAAAGAACTTAAGAATTTGTTTTTGCTGATTGGTAGTGGGAAAGCATGAAATTGATAAGCATTGAATAAACGAGTAGTTGAAAGTAATCTTCCAGATTGATGAATGCTCTTCTTTCTTTTGACTGAGAATTCTAGTGTCAGCTCGCACAGAAATTGGTGAAACATTATGCTTTAGTTACATTACCATGGTGTAACCTCCCACGAGTGATGTGTTACTTTACACCAGATATACGGGTTAACTTACTCCTTAATAGTGGAGGCAGCACTGCTGCCACCGTATTTATAGAGTAAGGGCCCTGCTCCACATTGACGTAAAGCAGAAAAATAAAGCAGAAACGTAAAATGGATTAAATAGTGTTCCCATGGAAAGTACCCGGATTTTCAGTTTCTGCATTCGGTTTCGGTCGCGTTTTCTGCTGATGTGGAGCAGGGCCCTAAAGTTACACATTTTTTTACAGCGCAGAATCCTCTACAAGTACTTTTCCAAGTCGATAAAATGCCGAAAAATATTAACTGGGCCATTCTACGTGACGGAACGGAATATTTCGAGCTGTTTTGTCAGTACATTTTGTTCTATAAATACAAATAAAATACGCTAGGAATTTTTTTGTTGGTAGCGGCGGCAAAGATTTGTCATACAAATTTCGTAGAAAATTTAAAATTAGTTATTTGTTTGAAAATAACCGAATTTTAAGCATTAAAAGGCCTGTGACGGAATGGGGCTCGCATGAGTCCCGTTCCGTCATAGGAATTATATTGCTTATCCTTGAATCATTTTCTTTAAAACTATGAACTTTTGACTTTCCATGTTATTCTCATGACAAATCTTATCTGTTACTACCAACAAAAAATTCCTAGCTTGTTTTATTTGTATTTATGGAAAAAAAAAGCTACTGACAAAACGGTTCCAAATGTTCCGTTCCGTCACGTGGGATGACCCAACTATAAAAATAACTATAAAAACTATGAACTTTTGACTTTCTATGTAATTCACATGACAAATCTTAACTAAGGCCACCAACAAAAAAATTCCAAGCTTGTTTTATTTGTATTTATGAACAAAACAATAAAGCCGTCTACCAGACTAGGCAGCAAACCAGATCTAGCACCCCGGTATCGTCACTGAGGACTTGTGCCACGACTTTACGCCCAGTCACCTACAGACGTGACTTGATCGCTGGATCGAACGGTCTCCGGACCGAGTCGATGCCTACGATGGGCACACGGCCACAAATACGACAAAAGCTCCAATGTCCGTTCGTCACGTGAATGCCAACTGTATACAACTAAGTATTACTTTAAAAAAATAGCAACACATTGACTTGTTTTCCCTCTATTTATCCCAGAGTCCTCTATCAGTGCTGCCCTCCAGGTTGATAAAGCGCCGGAAAGGCCCCACTCTCTCGGTGGTGAACCCGCTGGAGATTCTGCGACAGCGCCTGATGCTGGACCTGGCCAGGAGGAGGATCCACGAGAACCAACAGCAGATCGTCGCCAACGCCCAGCTGCTCGAGAACATCGGGAAGAGGAGCAGCGGGCCCGAGGAGGAGGAGGAGCAGCCCTAGAGGATGGAGGATCGCAGCCCCAGGAGCAGCGGAGGAGCTCGTTCGAGCTTTGGGCAGGTCAGTCAGCCCGAACAAAAAATTTCATACAACAGTTTTGGAGGACAAATGAAAGACTTCTAAGGTGGCCACTTTTGAGTCTAGCATCCATCACACACTCCAGGGTCTCCCATCCCTACCACTACTAATAGTTTAACCGGGATGGGGCCCTGAAGAGCACTCTGTTCTTTTGATCCAGACCAAGGGCCGAGCAAACCCCTCGTCCAATATCCCCAAAGACATCGTTTCACTTGGAGGACTTTGTGACCACGACCCTTTATTAACGTCGCCCAGCCACCATTAGCAACGACGGTGAATCTTTGATCGGCTGGGATTGAACACAGACCCTTCGATCATGAGTCCGACGCCTTACCGATTGGGGTACCACAGCCCTTTGAGTCTAGCAATCGCCGTTTGGGATACATGGTCCCATTTCGCTTCAAAAAATTGGCCAGAAGATGTCTCGGTGTACCACTGATGTGCAGGTGGAATGCGCCAATGCATGTTTAAATGGCAAAAAAAAGATCTATCTCACCTGTAAAAAATTCTGTCAACATCTAGCCACTCCTAAGTATATTCTGGGATGCATAGGGCTTTCAAAGGTGGACTTAACATCTAATCCCCTACTTGTCATAGTTTTTTCGACAGTCAACAACCTACTGGAGTTGATCTGACCTATGCCAGATCTTTAAACAGGATAAGAAATAACACAACAACAAGTTAAATTTTAATTATTGCGATTGCTTTACTAAATTGCTGTTCGTCTTGTCTACACTGCAAACTAGTATGTCGTGATCATCACGAAACTTTCTTCTACACTGGCGGAAAAAAAATCCCAACACCAAGAAAGACTTGTGTTAAATAAACGAAATTTGGTAGGCATGTTTATACAATTGAAAGATGACATCGATTGAAATTTCGTGTTCCGCGCATAAGTGTGGCGCAGCTGGCGTCACTCAGAACATGCAAATAAAGCTTGTTTTAAAAGCGTGTTGTGAAGCTCGAGTGTATTATTTTTCCGTGAAATTTGACGAATTGCGTTCATGTTAGCCAGGAATACCTTTAAGAAGACGAAGAAGCCATTATCAACAGCTCACCGAGTTTGAACGAGGTCGTACAATTTGGCTACGAGAAGGTGGATTTTCATTTCGCGATATTGCAGAAAGACTGGGGTGGGAATGTTTCCACCATGCATGATTATTGGAAGCTATGGGCAAGGGATGGTACTACCTCAAGAAGATCGAGTTCCGAACTGCCACGTGGCACGACTGAGAAGGAAGATCGCCGAATCTTGCGTACGGCTGTGGCGCATCGTACTGCATCTGCGACTGACATTCGAGATGCAGTTGGTACCGTCGTGACCCAAGGAACGGTAAGAAACTGTTTACTTGAAGGACAGCTACGAGCAAGGCAGCCTGTAGTCGGTATTCCATTAACTGCAAACCATTGCCTTTTTCGACGGCAGTGGTGCCACTACAGAGCTCACTGGAAGTCGGAGTGGAGATCTGTTGTAATTTTTGATTGAAACAGATTCTGAATTAGTGCTAGTGGTGGCTGTATATTGGTCAGAAGGAGGCCAGGGGACCGCCTGCATCCAAGCGGTCTACGGCCTAAACACACGGGACTCACACCTGGAGATATGGTCTCTGTAGCAATTTCCTACTACAGCAGGGGCATTCTTGTGGTTCTCCCAAACTCACTGACTGAAAATTTGTCGTCAGTCTGTTAATTTAACCAGTAGTACAGCCCTTCATGAGTAGAATTCAAGGGGGCGTTTTCCAACCGGATAACGCTCGCCCTCACATCGCTGCTGTGACGCAATGTGCTCTACAGAGTGCTGACATGTTACCATGACCTGCAAGATCACCAGGTCTTTCTCCAATTGATAACGTATGGGATATCATGGGATGACACCTCGAGCATCATCCACAGACAGCAATGACGGTCCTAGTATTGACACAGCAAGTGCAACAAGCATGGAACTCCATACCACAAAGTGACATTCGGCACCTGTATGACATAATGCATGCACGCTTGCAGGCTTGCCTTCAAAATTCTGGAGGTTACACCCTCTATTAAATTAACATAATTTCACATTTGCACAGCATTTTCTTGAGCTTAAATTAGCCAGTGATCTTGTACATTTAATCAATTAAACATGTTAACTAGACAATTGCATTACCCAAATTTCATTACTCTACGGCAATTTTTTCTTGGTGTTGGGATTTTTTTTTCCGCCAGTGTATATCTATCTTATGAATTCTAGTTACAAAATAAAATACGCTCCCAAATAGTTGGAGACAGCTCCAATTTCCCAATTATCGCAATACCACTGCAAAAACAGGGTAAAAGAGCGAAATTGGAAATCATTATAAAAGCCTTTCTTAGATTAATTATAGTGTACTTAGCAGATTTTAAAATGTTGTTGGTTTTTTAATTGCCCAAATGAATTTGGAATCATCACCTGGCTGCAGTATTTGATTAATTTGTCAAAAACGAACAAAAGGTTTTTTTTTTTTGTATTTCCATAAATTTTACTATGAAAACGTTAAAAGTGACTTTTTTTTAAGAAATAATTCAAGCAAATTCAAAAAAAAAAACATAATATGTTTTTTTTATGAATTTGTTTGATCATTCTTTATTCATCAAATTTTTAAAAAGTAATTTCATTTGTATAAGAATTTCATAACAAGAAAACTTCTGCATTTAAATCCTAGATTCAAAACAAAAATACTGGCAGACGAGAAGAAAGGATAGGTCACTGCGGTTGTGGTCATGACGCCAGAAAACTTTTCTACGATATTTGTTAATGGGACTCGGCAACTAATAGAATCCGATGCTTCGACAAGAAAAATGTCAATAACAGTGACTGCAAAAACAGAAATTGTAGGAGAAAGCTTAAAAGAGAGAAAAAGAGGGCTGAAAGAAATCTTAGTTAAGAACATGGAAGTTTCTTGTGTGTTGTGCAAGCAGAAAAATGAGATAATAAGGAGAGAAAAAATTCCAGCGACAGTCACGATTATATACGAAACTATTTAGAACATGTTTCAGACATCCGAATCACTGAAAAATAATGCTCTATTTACTTTCTTTTTCTATTGCTCATTTACACGAAAGTAGTACAAAGCATGTAAGACACTTAATTTTATTTACTAATTTCACTGAACTTCAATGTTCTAATCTTTTCTTTTTTTATTTTCCATTTATTTGTGTCT
Source organism: Uloborus plumipes (assembly GCA_038373865.1). Lineage (NCBI taxonomy): Eukaryota > Metazoa > Arthropoda > Arachnida > Araneae > Uloboridae > Uloborus > Uloborus plumipes. The sequence continues at coordinate 11,087 of JAXGGA010004822.1, forward strand.
AATCAAGTACCAATTGCTTGTATATGAGTTATTTGTGAATAGTTTTAAAATATTTTGTATTAAAATTTCATTTATTTATGGATTTATGCATTTATTTATTTTTAATTCAAATTTTATTGGATACTTTAGAATTAGCTTCATCGTAAAGATATTAAGCTTATCTGCAATTTTTGAGTGTTCTAATCACGAAATCATAAACTTATTTTATGTCATATATTTAATGCATTACTTGAGTGCGAACCAAGCTTATAGAAATAGTCTTTGGAATTAAGAAAAAGCATATTCTTAATTTTATTTTAAAGTTTTTACGTTTTGAAATAAATTTGAGGTGAAACGTTTTGAAATTTAAAACATATATACCTGTTACCTATCTTTATCAAGAAAAATAATACAAATTGTTGTTTTAAAAAACTAAAAAATACGCTTTTAAAGTTAATCAAATTAAAAAGTATTCATCAATGCTAAAAGTTAAACTATATTTCATGATACCCTAACTGATTTTCAAAATTATTGAATATCCGCTAAGTTTATATGCACTTATAATACATCAACATGTAATATGGTTTAGCTTTTAGTATTAATAATAGTATTAAATATATTACTTTTATCTTTGCAAAGAACGTGAATTTTATCTTTTATTCAGAGTTACATACATACAAACAAGCAAACAAACCACATGTAACACTAATAAAAGCGTATTAAAAAATGTAAAATTTCGGTTTAATCTAAATGTATTGCGCGTGAAGAGAAAATATATTATATTTCCCGTTAATCTGCTCTAAATATCGCAAGCTTGAATGTTCGAATTAAAAAAGCGGTTTTGAACATTGTAATTTGAACTGTAAAAATTTTGAATATTGGAAGAAAAAAAAGCTTGCGAAAGTCAATCTTTGAAAATAAAACCTTAAAAGTCATCAGTTTAAAAAAGTTTCTAATGCTCGAATTAAATTTAAAAAAATTGTTGCTGAGTTTAATTGACGAATTTTGCTTAACTCATGTTGGTTATTCATTTTATTCATTATAAAGTAGACTTTCTTACATGATACAATAAAATGTATTTTATTTTTTAAAAAAATCATACAATTATAGATTTTTGCTCTTCTATTCACAGGAAAGAAAAAAAAAAGGAAGATCAGACGGCAGTACCACTGCAGTAATCAAAGAAAAAGTAGTGCTCCATCCTAAAAGAGTTAATATATTCCACATTATTTTAATTTACTATCAACTGTACTGAAAACGTTTATTTCCCCATGGTGCAACTGCAATGAAAATAAATTAGAAACGAAGTTACTCTAACCCTGTATAAAAGCATTTATTTTCCATATTTTTATGCATTTATGAGTGTATGTATATGCTTGTTCTGTTGTGCCATACTGTACAAATGTTTCTTCTGTTACATCATGTGGGCAAATTAGAGTTCAAAACATCCATGATATTGGCTGCATTCTAGCTATTAATAAAGTTTTTCCTTCATTTCATACGATTCAGCTCTTTAAAATGCCGAATTTTATCGATTGCATAAAGTCATTCGTATGCTCAAACACAAAAAGTATGAATTATATTTTACATTTCAAGGAGTTACCGTTATAGGTACGTCACTTGGCGCATTTTTTAACTTGGTGATTATTTTTCGTTTTAGTCATTGTCACCTTATTTGATCACAGTTACATAGAAATTATTTAGTTTTGTCATGCGTTTTCATCTTTTTAATTAACTTTTAAACAAAACAAGATATTAAACAAACTAAAATTTCCACTTAATTGAAAAGTAAGCCCCAAATAGCTAAAATAAGCTATTAAAATCAAAATAACGCCAGCGATTAAAAAAGAAATAAAGACTCTTTAAATAAAGTGAAAATTTCATTAAAATTGCATTAAAAGCTCAGACATTAAAAAACATTAAACGTTCCATTAAAATGTAAAATCGGGAAAAGATGAGCAAATGCACTGCAAAAATGAACTGTTGTTTTTGCAGTATAATACTGGCAGCCGAGGTTCCCATTTAAAACTGCAAAATGCACAGTGATAAACTGTAAAGCTAGCAATTTTACAGTTTCTTACTGCAAAGTTAGCAATTTTACAGTTTATTGCAGTAAAATTTAGCTGTATTATACTGTAAAAACAACAGCGTAATATTAGCAGCAGAGGTTCCAGTTTAAAACTGTAAAATGCACGGTAATAAAATAAAATTAGCACTTTTGCAGTTTAGTACTGTAAAATTAGCAATTTTACAGTTTAGAACTGTAAAAGTAGAAATTTTACAGTTTATTACAGTAAAATGACAAATTTTTAGTTTATTACTATAAAATCATCTGCATTATACTGTAAAAACAACATGGAAATTTTAGTGTATGGAGGCGATAAAAAGGGTACTTTTCTATTTTGCCAAGCCTAGTTATGAACTCATAACGGAAAAGCACCAAATTTTACATAAAGTGCTAGTTAAAATATAGGTTGGAGAGTTAAAGAGAAACCAATTAAAGCAATTTTAAACCATAATTTTAGTTAGCCAGAATCAATGTCGAATTATTCAAAAAAGTATTTCACATTACTTGCAGATTCTAGGTTGACGATTATAGCTTTTTTTTTTTTTTTTTTTTTGTCACAAAAACTGCATTATAAAGCAACAAAGAGTTGAAAGGTGACAGTGATGAGTGTGAATACGTAAAAAAAAATACACGAGAGCTAAAAAGGAAAACAGGGGGGGTTAGGTGCATTTTTAACCAAAGTCCCTACTACTTAAATATACATAAATGTATTCGTACATACACATACATTGATTGCTTTTGATAAACAAAGAAGACACGGTGCTTTTATTTAATTAGTTCTCTCCGTCAAAATATGTGAATGTGTTTAATTAAGTTATTAATGAGCTATATAAAGTTACTTTTAAGCTGCTATTGTATAAATTATCTCCAAAAAATGATTTTAAGGTGAAAGCAAAAGTCTCACAACAATAACTCTGTTTATCTCTCGCAAATTTTTTTAAGTAATGAAAATTAGAAAAACCAACAATTTAACGAGATAAAAAACATAAATCTCCTAATCAGTTCAATACGAACTGATTCAATGATTTCACATTGTTTTTTTTTTTTTAATACAGAAGTGAAATACTAAGATTAGGTATGTATTAAAAAAATTAAAACAATTGAAACAAAAATACATTCAGTCAGCTGTTCAGCATTTTAATTTTTGACGTTTGATACTCTTAAAGAGCATGGAATTTTATTTGAAAATTTTCAGGGTTAAAGATCCTAATAAGAAATAAAAATAAATTTTATTTGTTTGCCTCTTAAAAAAAGTACAGTAAACATCAAAAGTAAAAAATCTTGCTCACTTGAGGATACAAAGTGATTGCATTTTTCGAAATGAAAGAGCAAAAGAATTTAAGAAAAATTACAATTACTTTACAATATTCACTTCAAAGCTCTGTGATAAACATGCTATTAATAACTATCAACGTAGCTAAAGCAAGAATATTAAACCTACAATTCAAATTTTAACATTTTGACGTTTGGCTCTCATACGGAACAATTTTATTCGAATATTTTTAATTTATACAAACATGAAAAGTAATTTCTTTTATTTTAGTTCAAACAAAGCGTATAAAGCATCAAAAAGAAAAAGAAATTCAATTCTCGTATTGGATGCAAAGAAATTGCATTTTTTTTAAAGAATGCATCGAAACTAAAACAACGATAAATGAAAAGTAATAATAATAATTTTGAAGCGACATTTTAAAGAGTTTACATGATAAATATTATTAAAAATTATTGATAAGGAAAAATATTTTCGGAGGTGAGGAGAAAAAATCGTAACGACAAATTTCAGATTTCAGATATTTTAGAAGATGGAAATGTGGGAAATTCAGTGAAATACTGGAAAACAATGACCCATAAGATAAGTAAGGGGTAGGTAGTAGCTTAAAGTTTTTTTTTTTTTTTTTAAACTGATAAACCATTTGAAGGATGAATATATGTGATTATTTGCAACCTATGTTTCAACTTACAAAATACAGCAGTTAAACAGTACAACTTACAATCAAACTCCTAATCACTTGTTTAATGGATGTCTTTTGTAAGGTTTATACTATATGTTGACCAAAACAAGTCAGAGATACATCAATATTAATGAATGTGCAACTTTTGTAACTGAAAGCTCTCTTTTAAACTATTTGCAATAAACAAAAAGCCATTTGCTGCACCTGAACACTGCATTATAGATTCCGTTAATAGAGTCCCGAAAACTCGGCTCAATGTGTGCAGTAGAGCGGAGCAAGTTTTCAGTTTTTTCGTCCTGAGCCAGGGAGTGGCCGAGTTATCGGGACTCCTATTTTTGAACAGGCCTCTCCAACACATATCCTTCTTGTCCAGCGCATGCATCACATGTGAAAATATGAGAAAACACAAGCACATTTTTTAATTAAAAAGTGCGTACCAAGATCTTAGTTATTTGCTCAAAAACAATTTATATAAGATCATTTTCAATAATTAATGAATCCTTAGTCGCCTTATCTCATAACACAAAACATGTAATACAGATGAATATAGAATTTTACTTGACAGGATGAGGGGCCCTATCGCCCTCCCGAAACGAGCTGTTGTCTGTCAACAGCAGGGGCGGATACAAGGGAGGGGCGATGGGGCGATCGCTCTTCCCTTGAGACCCCTCTATCAGTGCATGTTTTATGTAGAAGTTCAAAAAACTTAATTTTAAAAGAGTTTTAATGATACTGAAGAAGGAAGTTAGGGCTCTCCCCCGAAATGTTTCGAGATTGAAGTCCGAAACCTATGTGAGCAATATTTGTCAACCAGTATACATAGTAACAAGTGAGTAAAAAAAAATCGCCCCTATCTTGAAAAATTTCTGGATCCGCCCTTGGTCAACAGTCTTTTAAAATTCCCCTCACAAGGCCGCACCATGGTTGCAGATTCTCGCTATTGAGCTAAATTAATTTTAGCTGCCATTGTGAAGGTAATCCCAGCTGCAATGAGAGGCCATCTGTCTGTAACTTGGTCATCGTTAATCTACTGGTGAGCCCAAATCAAGGACGAAACTGCAGTATCTGAAGTTTCGTAAATGGTCTGTCGGTATATCGATGTACTTTGCACCAGCTGAAAAAGTGATTTAACAGGCAGGACTTTATGACCGCTTCATATTCATAGCTAGTTGTGCACGTGGCAGAGGTGTCTCCATGAGAGGTCACGGGAGGTCACTGTGACCTTCCAAAAAGTTTCCTATTTCCTCACACATTGCTTGACGGTTTTGCAAATTCGAAGGAGACTGTTGCTTTTTTTCCCCCGAACTTTACCGAAGAGCTGCATACAAATGAAGTCACGCTTTTTGGAGTTCATGAAATCGTAAAAGTTTGTAACAAGAGTGAGGGAGGGGGAACAAACAATGTGACATGACACATTTTTATGAATACGTGTGTGACATATAACAAATGGAGAAGAGAGTTTTTTTTTCCAAAATCTTGAAAAAAAAAATGACTTTTATGAACTGCCTATAACGTTTCTTTTGATGTTGATGTGTACGCATGCTCGTATTTTATCATTCAGCAAAATTCGGAATCTCATTTGGTAAATTGAAAATTTCCTTTGCCCAAACATGAAGTTCACGGCGGCTCTGGCTAGCAGGGCCATTTTTTCTTCAGAAAATGGTGAAACGATTTCGCTCCCCCCCCCCCCCCCAAGAAAAGCGTTAAACTGACAAAAAATAAAAAGGAACTATTACTAAAAAGAGTCAAGTGAAAGGTTGATGTGCAATTTTGGTTTTTATAATTGAATGTAAATAATTTAAGTGATTCATGTGTTATTAGTGTTAAGCTGACACATTCAGTCATCATTTTTCATCGTGTGATACGGATATCATCACAAAAACCCTCTTTCGACTGGTCTTTTTTCCCCCAATACAAAAAGAGCCATTGATTTGAATAAATGCTATAACTTTCAAAAAATTAGTTTTCGACAAGATAGATTATACATGTACCTTTTTTTATTTTATTTTGTAGGATCAGATTGTAGTTTTAAAACCTTTTAAAATTGCGTAACAGCATGAAGTTTAAATGGAAACAGATGATGTGTAAAAGCAATGAAATAAAAAGAGAACTTCTATGTGTCCATTTAGTTTGATTTATTATGACACCGCTCATTTTTCCAAGTGTTAATAAGTAGGCAGAAAGAATCATACATATCTTTATCTTCATGGTTAGCAAACGCGCAATTTCGATAATAAAATATAGACATGAGGCTCTTTTCCACCAAGCTTGAAGAAGATTGATGCATATCATAACTTCTAGCTCATGTTTAATTTGACCTGGATATACGTTATTTTAAATGATATGCAATTATTTTCTACCGAGCTTGAAAAGGATACATGATTATCACAACGTACAGCTCATATTTAATTTAAACTGAGAATACATTGCTTTTATGGTAATCATTATAAATTTGCATTCAATCGTGTGGCATTTTCCCAACACATTTGCACCAGTCCAGTAGTGTTAATCAGAGTGAACTGTAAGTTGTCTTCTGTACAGTGGGACTAACAAAGGAACTAATAAGATTTTGAAAGGTGATAGTCTTGAATTGTAAGTTGTCGTTAGTGCAGTGGGACTAACCAAGAAACTTATATGTCTTTAAAGCGTGGCGTGGTCGCTTTGAATTGTAAGCTGTCTTCAGCACAGTGGGAGACTAACGAAGGAACTGATAAGACTTTGAAAGGTGATCATCTTGAATTGTAAGTTATCATCAGTGCAGTGGGACTAACTAAGAAACTTATATGACTTTGAAAGGTGATCGTCTTGAATTGTAAGTTGTCGTCAGTGCAGTGGAACCAAGAAACTTATATGACTTTGAAACATGATCGCTTTGAATTAAAAGCTGTCTCCAGCACAGTGGGAGACTAACGTAGGTACTAATAAGACTTTTAAATGTGATCGTCTTGAATTGAAAGTTATCTTCAGTTCAGTGGGAGACTAACGAAGGAACTATAAGACTTTGAAAGGTGATCGTCTTAAATCGTAAGTCGCCTTCAGTACAAAGGGACTAATCACGGGATTCATATGAATTTGAAACGTGGTGGTACAGAATTGTAAGTTGTCTTCACTACTGAGGATCTTACCAAGGACATCATATGACTTTGAAACGTGGGAGTCAAAAAATGGAAAAGTTGTCTTCAGTACATAGTGAGCCTTAGGAAAGAACTGATAGTACTTTGAAACGTGATCTTCATAAACTGTAAGTTGATTTCAGTACAGTGGGACTTAGGAAGGAACTAATACGAACTTGAAATCTGATCTTCGTGAACTGTAAGTATCTTCAGTACAGTGGTTACGAACCAAGGAACAAATATGACTTTGAAATCTGCTTGTCTTAAATTGTAAGTTAACTTCAGTATACTGGGACTAACCAAGGAATGGGACATTGAACGGTGATTTTCGTGAATTGTCAGTTGTCTTCACTACAGTAAGACTAACCAAGGAACTTAAATGACTTTGAAACGTGATCTTCGTGAACTGTAAGTTGTCTTCAACACAGTGGTTAGTAACCAAGGAACTAATACCACTTCTAAATTATCTTCTTCTGTTCACTGAAAAAACTTCGTCTTTAACTGTTCGTTTTTTTCAGTGCAACTAATATGCCTTTGAAGCGTCGTGCAGTGTCTCTTACTGACATAAGCGACCCGGTGTCACAAAAGGAGTTAATATTTAAAGAACTATTGGCAGAGTGCCAAGAAAGTGATGAATTATCTTTTTTGACACGGGTGAAACTCCAGAGATTTCCCCTTCATGAAAGAAGGGAGATAGTTTCTAGATGCGATTACGCCCCCTTATTTGAAGCTTGCGGGCACGGAAATGTTAAGGCTGTGAAATACCTCATCAAGAGCTGTGGGGCGTATGTGGAGAAGAAAGGCATGTGGCCATCATCAGTGCTTGGAGATTCTCATGCGCATTTTTACGCAACTAATTTATGGTGGGCTTCACTGAGAGGAAGCTACGATGTGGTAAAATGTTTGGTAGAACACGGAGCGGAAGTCGACAGTTGTGTCGCAGGAGAAAATGGCGATTCCTGCCTTTTAACAGCTTGTTCCTTTTCTCATTATGAAATAGTCGTTTGTCTGGTGCAAAATAATGCGGATATATTAAAACCAAACAAATATGGAGAGACTTGTCTTATGAAATCATTAAACAGTGTGCGTTTATGTCAGTTTCTTATTGACAACGGTGCAGAGGTAAATGCTCAAAATGCAGAGCTCAACACACCGCTTCATTATGCAATCGGAGGACATCATGTTGAAATTATAAAACTTCTTCTGGAGAATGGTGCAGATCCTCTTTTAAAGAACAAACTCGGAGATGATGCATTACAGACCGCTTGTCTCAACGGTAATAGTGGTACATTTGAATATTTAATTGGAAAATACAGCTATTCTAAAGAACGAATTGCTGAAGCACATGAACTACTGGGCTCAACTTTTCTTGAAGAGAGTGGCGATGTTAGCGAGACGTTAAGACATTGGCGAATTGCTCTTTCTATCAGGAATGAGGATTCAAACACTTATTTGGGGAAGATGCATATTCTACAGAAAGCTACCAACCTGCACACGACTGATTTCAGTCCCTTAGAAAAGCATGATACTTTTGCATTGGACATGGAAGCCATAAACATGCAATCTTTCCTCATTCGAAAGAAAATTTTGGGTTTGTTCCACATTAACACGATTTTAAGCATGAAAAAACTTTGGAAAGATAGCATTGATAATTTAAAACTTCAGAGGTGTGTGGATCTTTTTCCACATTTCTTAGAGCTCTGCTTAGACAGCCCAATCCTGTCATACGCAGTTCAAGGTATTGTGAATAATTTTGTTCCCTATTATGTTGAGCGTAAGAATTATCCGTTAACCAAAGACATACAGTTTTTGGGAGTGTATGAAATAATTCGTTCATTGGTTTCCAAAATAGCTTCAATTCAGAAATCCCCCAGACCAATTAGGAAGGAGCAGCAATATTACTTTGATGAACTAGTGATAGCTTTTTGTAATCTTCTTTATGTCGTATACTTAATTCCTAAAACTGCACAAGAGATAGGAGCACTGAAGCAAATTTTGCACCAAGTAGCATGCATCAATCCTCGAACCTTTAGTGGTGACACAATACTGCATCTTGTAGTAGCTAGACGCACTCGGCTGTTCGGTAGACAACACATTTTACCTGATGCTAATGTAACGGAACTCTTGTTAGAGTGCGGTGCTGACGTTGAAGCTGAAAACTGTTTCCTAAATACTCCTTTACATGTAGCTGCTGAGGCAGCTAATTACAACCTGGCTGTCTTCCAAGTTCTTTTGAGGTTTGGAGCCCATGCAGATCATAGGAACAGTGATGGAAAAACTCCTTTTGAGATAGTGAAGGAAGTACTTGACAGCACACTGAATCCTTTCCAATACACCACATTGAAATGCCTGGCAGCTCGTGAAATAATGGAAAAACAAATTCCTTTTTCTGGTAAAGTTCCTGCAACGCTTGAAAACTTTATTGAAATTCATTGATTTTTTTAACGGTTTTGCTCAGTTTTATTGAACTACAGAGCTCCTATTAACAGCAAAGATTTGTACATGCATGATTTTTAAGTGAAAATAAAGACGTATGGTATCATATGGAAAAAATCTGATTAATAAAACTACACAGGTAATCAAATGTTTTGGATGTATGAATGATAAAAATACTGAATTTAAAACTTTTATGTGAAATTAAAGAAAAAGTATGAGTAAAAATTTTCATCAAATATTTAGTGTGTATGAATGACAAAGATACTGATTTTAAAACTTCTGTGTGAAATTAAAGACTAAGTGAAAATTTTGATCAATGAAAGTACATCGTTAATCAAATTTTTGTCTGTACGAATGATAAAGATACTTATTTTAAAACTTGTTTGATACCTGCTAAATATTAACGATAAAATTAGTTAGCAATTTTTAGTCCTATGAGAAATGGTTGAACAAAGTGTTAACACATTATTCCAAACTAGCGGTACCCGCACGGCTTTGCCCGTGGTATAAAATTAAAAGTTCATTTGTAAAATAATTGATATAGCAGAAAAAATGCTCTATTTTAGTTTTATTCAACTATAATTCCTTCAAAGTATGATATAAAGATCTGATATGGACCCCACACTACTTAATTTTACGTGTAAATTTCTTAGTAGATGAATTAAGTGCTAAAATAGTGCTCGGAGTGAGCAAGATAACATATCAAACATTTGTATCCCTAGTTTGCTACGAAACAATGCAAAAAAATGTTTTGCAATGAATAATCTCCTAAATATCGTCGATTTTAACATCATTCAGTGGATTTAAAAAAAAAAAAAAAAATCGCCAAATTGGCGCCAAACACTTGGCGATCAAAAGCTTGGCGATATATCACCAAGTGGTCGCGCCAATTCATATCACTTTTGTTAACCAATTCATATCACCTTGCGTTGAAAACACTAATTTACCCGATAAATGGGGTTAAACACCCCCTTGGAAAATTCGAATGCAATCCCAAGGGAGATGCACAAAAATAAGCCAAAAGAGAAAATAAGAACAATTTTGTTGATAACAGAAACCAACAGAAATCTTACCAAAGTTTAAAAGAAGAAGAAAGTTTTCTTTCCTAGCTTAAAAAACAAAACAATACATTTTCCGAAATGAAACACTTTAAAAAGAACGATGCAATATCGCAATTGATACGATATTTGGTTAATCTCTGCTTTAGGTACCGTTTTCTCGCTAAATGGGCGATAGGCGCGCCAAGCGTGGTAACCCTGGCTATTTTGCGTAGTTAACTTTTTGAAAACGCGCCAAGCAGGGTCCCAAAGCATCTTCACCGGGAAAAAGACAGGGTTGCCAGAGAATTGGAACAAAAAAATACTACGCCTCCTCTAAAAAAAATATTACAAAATACTACTGTTTCCAAACGTTGCCAAAATCAATGTTGCTGAAATGCGAAATCTATGAAAATGAAAAAAAAAAAAAATCCGCCAAATCTTTTAATTAAGTCATTAGTATATTGGAAACAGGGTTGCCAGAAAAATACTATGCTCCTTATTTGGGCCGAAAAAATACTACCGTAGAATCAAAAATACTACGTCTGGCAACGCTGGAAAAAGAACGAAACAAAAATAAGTATGAACACGTAACCATAGTAACAACATGAAAAGTTGATTTCCGTTGATAAAATAATTCATTTTATCTCTCTTTTCAAACAAATTTTATTCGAGAGCTCAACCATTTTAGAATCGTTTGGCTTGCTTTACTGAAGGTAAGCCTTGAATTCCGGGATTCTAAAAACAATTGTTACAGCTCTCCTGATGATCGTAGAAACTTCGAAAAAACTTCATTTTGTGCAGAAAATTTCAAGCTTTCGAATGACATAAGACTTGAAAATGTGTATGAAATATTTCTTCCCTATTTTATCGAATTTCCGCTAAGAATTCGAATAGAAAAAGAACGAAATGGAATTTTCGAAAAATCGCTTCGAGGTGCAAAACTACATGCTACAAACTAATTTTGTGCCAAGTGGCATGAAAATCGACCGAACGGTTTTGGCGCTACGCGCGTAACAGACAGAAGGACAGACAGACCCACCTTCAGCTTTATTATTAGTAAAGAGATAGAGATAGAGAAGAGAGGTAAGTAAAGAGAATATAAACAGAAAATATTTTTTAACGGAAAAAATTTGCGGTAAAACATGTGAAGTTGACCACTAGGGTGGTCCTTAAAAGGCATGATTTTCAAAATTTCGATTTGCTTTTGGTCTCACCCCTTAGTATGGTTCATTTTAGAGAAAAAATGAGGTGCAAAAAGTTTCGCAAAATATTTAAAAGGAAGCTCAATAAGCTTGAAGTTAAGCATGTATTGGCTAATAAGTCAATGACAGCAAGATACTTTGAAAGATCTTGGATGAATCTTTCGAACAAAAAAATTTTTGTGTGCGAATCAGACTGTTCACCCAAAAGTTGCTGACTAGTGCGTTCCCGGATTTAGGGTCCTACACTGATCATCTAAAATTGGTGCATAGAGATGTTTAACCACTTCAGATCAACAATTCTTAAATGGATGTGACCTGAGGTAAGGCCCCTACATGCCCGGCATTTGGGTGGGTCAGGGAATCCCCCCCCCCTTTAAGAAATCAATGTATTAACATACAGGGTGGTTATAAATTAACAGGAGGTGTTTGGAGCCCTCTAGCTCGCGAACTACTGGGCGAAACATTGCCAAACTTCGTGAGCATGCATATTAGACCATGGGATTTTGATTTCTGGAATAAAAAAAAATAGTTTGAAAAATCCCCACCAGGGGGAAATTTGGCGCTGTCAAAGTGTATTATTCTGATTATCGAATTAATTGCTACTGACAAAATATGCATCCATTTTATTTGCAAAAATGACTTTTTTTGTCACAAATGTGGTTCGATATGATCGCCATTGTAAAGTTGTAAGAGCTGCATACGATGCACAACATTTTCTACCGCAGCTCGTAACATATCAGAATGGATTTCTCTACCTTTTAAAATTATCATATCTTTTAAACTTGCGATATCAGAAATGTTTCTTTGATAGCATCAAAGCATTGTTCTCTAATAGCATTTGCAAATTCGTCAACTTGTAGCTGATTAACCGACTGGTGCCCCAAGCCTGGTTGCTGGGCTAGAGATCCAGTCATTTTTTTAAAACCGTTTAATCATGTTTCTTAAATTTGTTATGGTCAGCGGGCCTTTTCTCAACTGCTTCACTCGCCGAAATTCTCGAAGAGTAACATTGGCATTTTCATCACGCTGATAGTAGAGCTTCACTAACAAAGCGCGGTCCTGCATAGTTAAAAGCCATCTAGAGGCAACTGCGCTCAGAATGATGAGAATGCTCCCAGTCAGTCATTTTATACAGATGATCGCTAAACGCAAAGCGTTTATGCGAATTATTGCATTCTATTTGGTTAAATGGACAGCTATTTTGTTCGTGGTGATTTTTTTTAATAGAAAATTCCACGGCGATCATATTAAACCTCATTTGCAAAGAACAATCATTTTTGCTTGGCGAAATTGATTTATACAGCATCTTTTCAAGTTTAATTCGTGATATTCAGTGTAATACACTTTTACAGCGCCAAGTTTCCCCCTGGTGGTGATTTTTCAAACTATTTTTTTTTATTCCAGAAATCAAAATCCCATGGTCTAATATGCACGCTTACGAAATTTGGCAATGTTTCGCCCAGTAGCTCGCGAGCTAGAGATCTCCAAACACCTCCTATTAATTAATAACCACCCTGTATAAGCGGGCGCGGTTTCCGCTGTTTTCTGAGGAAATTGCATTGTGTTTGAACCTTTTGTCCCCCCCCCCCCCCAGAAAACTGAAAATGACAGGCGTTGGCCCATATCATTAAGCAGCCGATGCCACTGACATTTCGACTACCCTTGATCCAAAATAGCAGATAGTTCGGCCTGACTGCACACAGCTCTAGACAGAGGGTAACAAATTTATTTAAATCTTAAAAATATATGTATTATTGAACTGGAAGGTTTTTATCTGAAGAAATATGAGCCTACAGTTATTTTCTCAGTTCATCTGATTACAAGCCAAACATTATGAGGTTGCCATAATTTGCAGAGTAAATTCATATGAAAGAAAACTAATCCATTTTTAAAAAGAAAACTTTTTTAATGTAAACTCTGAAGAGCGAAATCAGTACAAAACCAAACAAATGCAAAACCAATTTGTAACAAAAAAAAAAGTTTTAACTCATACAAAAAGACAAATTGAGATTTGTTGAGTCTTAGTTGCGTTTAGATTTTGTAGATACTCCAGTTCTGGATCTCAAATCTTTCTTTGTGTTTTGATCAACTTCTGGTAATTCATTGACTTCATCTTCAGAGACCTTCTTCACTGCAAGTAAAAAATAAAAACATTCAAGTTTATGATTGAAATGCCATTTTGAAAACAATATTCCTCACACTTTGTTTGAAACTTTACAGAGCTTAACTTATACAATGAAAACTTTGAAAAACATTCTTACAGAGTAGACGGACCTATAAATCAGAATGCATTTCTAAAAATTCAAACCATCACAAAAACGACAGCAATTGACACATGACAAAAAGAAACATTTTTAAAAGTTTTTTTTTTGTTTGATCAACTAGGAGAATTTTTACTATTCTGTGTTTTGGGGATTGAAAATGTAAAAAAGTGCACCGACCAAGCAAATGAGCACCATCAAACAGTAGACAAACAGCAATTTCAAATTGAAGGGGCAATTGGGTAAAAGTGATATGACTTTTTCCAATTTCTAGAAAAGCTTTCAAAAAGAAAAAAAAAATGTGTTATTTCTTTTAACGGATTTTTCACAATGAGTAAAACAGGGTCATATATTCTTAGTTACCAACCATTTCTGTGACTAAGGGGACATGATACTGATGGACTTATCACATTCATCCATGGAAAAAAGTAAGTTTCAAAAATTATCACATATCACCTTCATCCACTTGCAGTGGCGGATTCAGAAATTTTTGTAAGAGGGGTCAAATTTTAGTGTGCTAATTTTAACTTGTCAGTTAAGTGGAAGGAAAACAAAGCATGTAGCAGTAAAACCTTCTTTAAAATATCATACAATATCGCACAGTAAGTAATATTTGCGTAACAATCTGTTAAATTAACCATTTATTTATTTTGGTGCAAATATTTTATGATCAGGAATATAAATTTGCAATATATAAATTGTCTACACCTAATCAATATTGGAATTATAAAATTCTTTAAAATAAAATTCTTAAAAATTCCTAAATAAAATTAACATTTGTCATACATAATGCATGAATGAAATTTTTGTTTCAATAAGAGAAAGATTGAAAAAAGTTGTGCAACTGTTAAAAGTTCTTTCTCATCACAAGGGGGGTCAGCTGACAATTTGACCACCTCCTAAATCCGCCATTGTCCACTTGCCCTTTCAATTGTTTTCGTCCTGGAAATGTACAGCAGGAGATTGCTACTATCAATTCAGGTACAGATTTTTTTTCTCTTTGAACTTTATTTAAAAGGAAATTTGAGCTGTTCATTCACAGCTAGGGCATTCATCCACTGAACAATCTGTCCTATAACGAGTTTCTGAGTAATATTCAAGACAGGAGAGCACCTTAAATTTCAGAGCGCTCGACTTCAGATTCTACTTTATAAATCTACATATGCAATAGATATTACAAATCAGCTCCCTTCACATTTTGCACACTTAAGGGAGGTTCGAAACAATCACTCTGATTCTCCTATGCCTCAGATTTAACTTTGCGATTTTTTGTTTTAGACTCGGCTATGTGACTAATTTGAACTCTGATCAGTGAATAGGATGCAATCTCTATGACGTTAGTGATTCAAAACGACAGAGGAAGAAGTTCAAATGCTACAAGAATCAACCTTTTTAAGCATGACAAAATTAAAAAAAAAAAAAAATCAAAACGAATATTTTAAACTCTCATGGTTGAATTTGTAGTGTTCAGTTTTTAACCCCCGATGCAACAAGAAAGGGAGTTATAAGTTTGATGTGTCAGTGTATCTGTCTGTGGCACTCAAATTCCTAAACTTGGATGGACGGATTTTGAAAAAAAAAATTTATGTTACAAAAGAGAGTTGATTAAGAGTGTTCTTAGCTAGGTTGCTTTTCCGATTCCATTAATTACCAAAGATATTAATTAAAAACATTTAAAACATTTTTCAACATTTAAAGTGAAAACATACTTGAAAATGTAAAACAATAGAAACAAAAGAAAGAAAACTTTTCTGCATCTGATAGAATGTGCTTGGAGCTTCCACATTATATAGAACCCAAAAAATAACATTTTTTGCGCAAATGCGGCTAAGCCTTTATTTCCACAATTGAAAACCAATGTCATTGCTGGCCGACAAGAGAAGAAAACGCAATGATTTAAAATGTTTATTGGTTTCCAGTTTCTATTTGTTATTAATTAAAATACTTGTAATTGATTTTAGTCTAAGGATTTTCAATTCTCAATCTTTGTTCTGCTTTTACGATTAGAAAGTTTTACTATTAAGGATTGTTTTTCCTTTTCCATATTTATCACATCCTCTCGAAAGCAACTAAATATATTTGAATTAAAAATGCTTTCTGACCAGTAAAGTTAATCTGAGATCGTGAAGTCGGCGATCACGGTCAAGGTTTCTTTTTAATTTTTAATTTAATCTCAGTACTTATTTCTGTAGTTTTTGTTTGCTTTCCAGCAACTAAATACACAGGTTGGTATTTAGATTCGATCTACATAATATGGCTCACATATTCTTTTTTAAATTTTATATTTATTGCAACAAGTTAAAAAAAACTGAAAAAGTTTATTTTCCTTGAAGCAGTGGGGGAAGGGGGGGGGGCAGATAAAAATTAATTTCAGCATCAGAAAAAATACCAATTTTGTATCAGAGCTATCAATTTTGTATCCCATTAGTCAATTTTTCAGCTTCATATAAGATTATATCATAAATTTTGTAGCAGCAATGTTACTTGAAGAGAAAAAAAAAAAGCTTAATGGAGAAGCACACATTTTGTAACTAATAATTAAGATGTTTTATGCAATTTTATTAGACAGAAGAAGACAGAGAAGAATCAGGCAGATCAGACTCAAGAAAAAATAACTCAGTACCACAGACAAACATCAGCATAAAATGAAGAAAACTTACATTTTCAAAACAAATCACTGTACTATAATTAATCAACAGTTTAAAAACTTATATAAGTATGACAGTCACATACAAACACACGGCAAACAAATTGGTAGATTTATTACTTGTATCTTATCTGAATCATGATGTTAACTTTAACTTCTATATGCATGCAAATCCTATTAAAAATACATACAAAAAAGTTTGTCAGCGAAAATAAAGTAATACTTCTTAAAACAAATTAAGATACTATTACTGAGCACTGGGAAGTACAAAATACAGAGAAATCCTGTTACAAAATATCTGATAAATTAAAAAAATTATTAAGCCCAATTAAATTTCTGTTATATAGCTTTAATTCTAGTCAACATTGATAAAATGAACTCCAATGAACCTCCAAAATTGATTCATCTTATCTTAACCGGAGTTGTACTCCGTTACTTTAAAATAGTCGTATCAAGTTTAGAAATGTTACATTGTCTGCATGGAAGACGTACGAAAGAAAACAACTCCACTCCTTTTTTATGCATAGCTGTTGAGGCATTTCATTTATTTTATGTTTATAGAATCAGGTTTACACTAAGCATTTACTAACAAATCTAGTCAAAGCACAAATTTCTAAGAAAAAGTTGTGCTTTATTAATTTTTATTTTCCAACTGAATAATAGTTTACGCACAAAGCAATTTAAACCGTTTGCATTTGACCATTGTTGCAAAGGCTAAGTGGGGAAAAAGTCCATAGCAATGGAACTATGACAACCTTAAGGGGAAAAGTGTAGAGAGTGGGAAATTTATTTGGCTTTGACAAGCTAGCTCTCGTTACATCGAGTATAATCTTATTCGAGCAACAATAAACAAACAATAGGATAGGATGGGAATCAGAACTGTAGTTCATGTAAGCAGCAATTAGTCTCAAGCCATATGTGAATTAATGTGGTTTGAGAGTATTACAAAGAAATTCCTGTAACAAGGATTAAAATTCCCAGTTCTTTGAAATTTGTTGTAGCAGGATTTCACTACATGCTGCTTAAATTTACAAGACTCACTTCAAGGTCTTTTAAGACAAACTACATTCTGCATATTTTAAGTTCAGATTCCAGTAGTACTAATAAATTAGCACGCAAAACGGAAATATGCTATGCTCCCGAACGTGCTTGGGGAAAATATGATTTAATTTGGGAAATCTAAAAATATTTTAGCAGAGGTAACTTATTATAATGGGAAAGGATAATCCATTATAAATTGTAATGGCAACATATTATCCAACTTTAAGTTTAACTGTATTATCAGAAAATTCAAGATATTTAAAAAAAAATCATTTTGTGCACTACACAAATAGTGTGAAACAGCAGAAATACATTGTTTTAAAAGAAAGTATATGTGTACGGTGTCCAAAAAAATCTTTTGTGCTTATGGAAATAATATTTTGCAAATAGACAATTTGACAGACACTATAGAAAACTTCACAGCACAAATTTCAAAATTGAAACTAGAATTTTTTTTTTTTTCAATTCAATATCAGCAAAGCTTTTTATGATTCTAGATAAAAATTCAATCCACCATTAAGCAAAATGAACTATTATTCCTCTGAAGATTAGTTTCAGAAATTTTCAGAAAATAGATGAAACAGATGAAAATAGAAGAAAGAAGAAAATTACAAAAATTGACAATGAAGGTTGGGTTCTTTTACTGTCAGAATGCAAAAACTATTTTATTTATTTATCAATTTATTTATTTATTTATTTATTTTTTTTTTGAACAAAAAATTAAATTTAAAATAAATAATAATCATGCTAAACACATGCCAAATAAAAAATACTCACATTCATCTTTCTTTTGTTTCTTTTCCTTTTTGGCCAATGCCTTCTTTTTACTGGATGCTGCTTGGGCAGCCCTTTCTCTTAGCCGTTTCATGTGGAAATTTATGAAATTCCACATCATCCATGCTTGCAATAAAAAGACAGCCACGAGGCAATTGATACGAATTAGCTGAGTATTGAAATTTCCGGAGACAATATCCATAGCGGGAGCAACTTGTTGTCTGGCAAGACCGTACCAGAAAGTCAGCACAGACAGTGTGATTGATCCCAATCTCACCAGGACAAAGAGAACATTCCAAACCATGAATCTGAAATGAAATGTTAAATATTAATTATTTTTAAATGTCCAATATCTAAAACAAATTGACTACTATAAATACTAAAATTTAATTATGAATTTACTCAAACCCATGTTGAGTGCCTAAAAGTTAACAATAGTAAAATTAACCCCTTGCCTGCCCCGGGCGTATATATACGTCGCGCTAAGCCGATGCGTTGCCTGCCACGGGCGTATATATACGGCTTTCGAAGTACGCTTCTCTGCAATGCTCTGCTATCATTAAAGCTAGACCTATGGGTTTGGAATACAATAGAATGTACTTGACATTGTTTACGACGGACTTGCCTATTTCAAAGAAGGGGTGATTTGGAGAGGGGAATATTTCTTGGAACGGGGGAAGCTCTTGCTTTTGTTCCATATGGTGCAGTTATTATTTGTGTTTCTTTTCGAGTAGTTCGTAACTTTTTATTCTTTCGCTTCCACTTTCGTTAGAGTGCTTTATATGTAGTGTTATAAAAGCTTTTTATTTTTTGTCGAATATGTCTGACAGTGAGGACAATGAGCTGGATCCTGATATCAATGCACTGAATGTGATGTTGGCTTATGTGTACAGCCGTGTTTCAAAATATATCACACTACAGATAAGTTGTAACCTTTTTTTTTTTTCATTATACTCTTACTTCATACTTTAAATTTTGTGTTTTCGTTGTTTTTTTCTTTTTTGTTTTGTGAAAGTAAACAATTAGAATGGAAAGCGTGCTTCTTCTTTTCCACCGACACACCACATAACTGTGCGCGCCTGCGCAAAAACCGGTGGCACTGGGGAGCGAATCTCGTAAGTTTTCCTCGGCAGGTAAGGGGTTAAGAAGCTACTTTTTGAAAATAAATCAAAAATACAAAACTGCTACAAAAACATTTTTAAACTACAGCCAAAGAAATAAATTGGAAGGCTTTTCTGTCCACTTTAGAAGTATTTAATTTAGTATTAGGAAACAAATTAAACTGAAAACTGCAGTATCTCAATACTTTCAGTACATTTATTATATTTTTAATTACATTTTTAAAGGTGTTTGTGTTGTGTTATTATTAATGTAACATGGAGAATGTTTTAGACTAATGTATAAAATCTGTAAATTTAAATACTCTTTTTCCAAGTATTGAAGTAGATTGTAAAAGTTTCATTCACAATAAAATTCTATCTAGTAATAATGACAATCAAATTAAATTTAAAAAATAAAATACAAAAAATTTAGAACTATTTACCACAAAGAGGTTAGTGTTAGCTGTTTTTGAAAGTTGAAGAAAAATACATTTGGATAACAAAAGATTTTGCAAAATTTCTTAAGGGCCCCACTTCAAGTTGATCAATATCATAAAAAGCTACTAGTTAAAAGCGTAAGTATTGTTCACATAACAAATGCTTAATTTGATCATAAAAACCTCTCACAAATTAGATCTAAGAGTCAGTGAAAATATATTTTTTTGAAATCTCAATTTTATAAAATACTTTATTTTGAAAACAAATAATAGATTTAAAATTTAAATACTTAATCGAAAAAAAATCAGTACTGTCTGAAAAATAGGTAAACATAAAAAATTTAATTTTGAAAATCTAGCTAAACTTTTAAAAGGTAAATGAATTAGTAAAACAAGAATATTATAAAAGACAATTTATGTTCGCTTATGTTAAAATAAGTTCGAACTTAAAAAATAATTGAAACAATCACAGGATACAAAAAGATTTATATTTTCAACCATTGTATGAAACTTTCAGTGAAACATACCCATAGGATGCAGCCCTAGATCTTTCAGCAAAATAAAGAAGCCTTGATGTATGAAATATACTTTCCACCAAATAGTGCAAGACTGAGAGACAGATAGCGATTCTTGTAAAGCTGAAATTTTCAACATATTATTAGTTTTTCTAACAATAATGAAAAGTTTTTAAAAAAATAATGTGTGAGATCTGCTAATTTAAAACGAACGATTAGTTGTCACACTTATAATCTTCGTTTTAACTGGACCTACACATTTACGTCAATGTGCTGCACACACTTTCTGCCACTTAGCATCCATACTCACTGCCAGTATACAGAGACTGATTTGTGGAAAAATACCTGTAAGTTCTTAACAGAAAATAATGGAGGAAGGAGAGTATTTTTAAAACTAACTTTTCCTTGTTACTTAAATATGCATTACATTAGTTGCTTTTGATTAACATTTGAAACACATTTCATATGTTTGCATAAGTGCCACTCTATAACATGATCAGGACTGAAAATCATGTGGCGTCATTTCGTTACACAAACATGTAAGCACGTAATATGTGAGATGTTTTACACACAAATATATTGCTTATTTTTTATGTTGTAATTAATTTATAGTAAAAACCAAGTTGATAAATAAAGTAAATCTAAACTTTTAGATTAGTTCTTGGGAAAAGATTTTTAGGACGAAAATTGTGTGTGTGCGTTTTTAATAAAACTAAAAAAAGTTACTTTATTTGTTATTGAAGAAAAAACTTTACATCACACTTTAAACTTCATAATATAAGATTCTAGGTAATAAAAATTATTTCAGGTAAAAGATTCTTGGCTACAAGATACACTGGAATAAACAGCTTCAATATAACTTCCTGGATTAATATAACAACGATTAAAATAATTTATTTTATTTATTTCGTCTTCAAGGTGCAACCAAAAAAAGATTAAACAGTTGCTTCTTTTCTTTTTTTTTTTTTTTTTTGAAAATGATTAATGAGATGTTTTTGAAGCCAATTTTTTTTTTTCATGAAACAAAGTCCCAAATGATACGAAATTTTACAAAAGAAGGAATTCCGTCCCCCAGACGGAAGTGTGGCAGCCATGTGCTTAAATAATTTATTAAGTTAAAATATTGGGAAAATGTTTAATTGTTAATGAATTATAAAGATACCTATGAGAAGATACTATGGTGGTTCCAGACACAAATAATTATCAAATAACTCCAAATAATTATTTGAAATATATCATTGGCAAAATTACAAGCTAAAATACATAATTTATTCACGCTTTGTATGTATAGTTATTGTTTTTTATGAAGAAATCAAAGAGTTACGGCAGATTTTCAGTTTTCCCTGAATGTTTCTGCAAAACTATTAAATTTGAAGTTGAAATGAGAAAAGGATGATTCAGCCGAATGAAGCAGAGACCAAAGAACTATTGCACTAACCCTTGAGCTCTGCCTTACGAGTTGTACCGTACCAAGTGCGATCGCTCGCTGGTATTCTAATTTTACATTAGCTACCAGCTTTTTTTTGGCTTTCTTTGCTTTATCAGAGAATTTTTGCCTCCAACTCTACTACTTTCGTATTCCATGCTGATGAGAGCACAATAAGCTCGAAACAGCTGTCCATGGATCGAAATAGCTGAGTTGGCGGTGTATTGCACCTTAAACAGAAGTTTAAAAACAGAACAGTAGTTAAAACAAAATTTAGCAAACACACAATAGGAATCTCCTTAGGTTCACTTAAATGATAATCAATGTATTTAAACCAACAGGCAAA
The DNA here is from genome assembly GCA_038373865.1 of Uloborus plumipes. Lineage (NCBI taxonomy): Eukaryota > Metazoa > Arthropoda > Arachnida > Araneae > Uloboridae > Uloborus > Uloborus plumipes. The sequence goes on from JAXGGA010004822.1 coordinate 33,424, forward strand.
AAAGACTTCAAAAGCACATGAAATGTACATTTTCTCATGAAAATGACATTCCCTAATGGAGGTTGCATCAATACTGACACCCACGATAACAAGGTTCCACTTTAGGATGCAGTGGCCAATTGTCTTCCTGACACTATTTCTACTTAGACTCAAGAGCTTTTAAGCCCTAATACAAAGGCAACCCTAATTAAACTCCTAAAGCCTGGCATTGTCCATCTAAGTCATGCCAGTTACGATACTGCTTTTCTAATAAAATATAAAAATCAAATTATAGTGAGATTCTTTGAAATTTCTTAGCAAGCACAAAATTTGATTCAAGAAATGCATTTAGTGTGTTTAAAGTCTTATTGTCAGAAACACTTAAAATTATCAGTTTTTCTTCCTCTTTTCTAGAAAACCAAGATACATCTTCCCCTTCCAAATGTTTAAGAAATGTCCAAACAGCAATTGTCGATTTAATAAGCTTTACGCACACCTTGGACCCATCTTTTCTTCTTAAATACGATGTTTCTAAACCTTGAAAGTTGGGAAATTGCTAGAAATTACAATTTTCTTAATGAGTTGAGAGGATTAAAGTTATTATGGTTGTTTTTTAAATTATTAAAATTTCAAAAACAAAACATCAATTTGTGACTGAAAAATTTTGAAACAACTTTTTAAAAAATTCATACTGCATAGGAAACTTAAAATTTCACTGCATACAATTTTTACTGTGAATAATTTTACTACTTTAAAATAATACAGGTAAAAAATGACATACTTAAGTACATAGGCAGCAGTCAAAAATACTAAGTACAATGTAGTGTAAATAATCCTGGGTTTCATTTCATCCTAAAATCAGAGAAAAAAATGTTGAAAAAGGCTTTTCAAGAAAACACACAAACGAAATTATATGTATAAAATCAATATTTTAGTAAACAGCTGTACAAGTTTTCAAGTTACCTATCTGTGCAAAAAGAAATTTTAAATAATGTAACAAAAATAAAGTAAAATCAAAGTACCTTTCCTCTAATTTTCACAAGATAGAACTCATATTGTGCTACAAGTAAAGATGGCTTCAGAGCAATTTTGGGGGGAAAAAAAAAAGAGTCTGAAGGAGAACCTAAATTTTGATCTAGTTTAAAGTCTTTGAAGTTTAATTAACAATGATTAAGCATGATACACGACAGATCATAACATATTTTCAATTTGTCTTGTAGAGGGGAAAAAAAATGTAAAAAGATGACCACAAAGGGACAGTTATCTAAAAATTTTAAGGCTAAAAATATTGACAAAATACAAGCAGATAGCAATTTAAATTGTAGTGTACCAAACACAGGTGTTAATGCCATTTGTAAACATTTTTTATCACTAAATTCAAGATTAAAGTCATTAAAAATGAGTTTTTAATTTAAGTACTTGTTTAACATTTCACAATATCTGTGGTTAAAATGTGACTTTCAGCCATAACTATTACAAAAATATTAATACAGAAATTGTTCAATTTTATCAATCTAGGTAACAGCAAATTAGCTAAACGTGCTTTAATGGGTGACAGCGTAATAACAGTCGATTACTTTTAGAAAGCACAGATGAAGATAGAAAATTTTACAACAACTAATAACATTCTTTTCCATGTCATTATAGCATAAACTACTAACATGTTTTGTTCAATACTCTAATTTTCTATGCTGATGAAATTAAATTGTATGTATTTACAGAGCATTATGCAGTAAAAATATTTCAAAGGAAAATCAAATATGTATTAAAATATTAAATAATAACATATTCATAGATATTGGCAATAACTTTAAAGTCAAATTGTTCATTGACCGAATATTGACGCTAAAATCTTAAAGTTTCAGTTAAGCTTATTACAGGTAAAAAAGCTAATATTCAAAAACACAACTTCACACTCCAGGGTCTCCCATACCTACCACAACTTGTGGTTTAACCGGGGTACGAAAACACAACTGCAGACAGTAGCATCTAGTGTCCAGAGGTATGGCTGGTCAAGCCAAAAGAGTTCAGTTCCAAGAACTTAGTTTAGAGTACCAACAATGTAGTTGCAAAAGTGGAAACATTTCCATTAAGAAAAAAAACATATGTTGTTTTCCTTGATAATGAATAGTAATTGAAGTCTCATACATTCTACCAACAATATATAACACACTTGCACTTTTCAAGTTCCCTTACAATGTTTGTTTAGTTACTACTTCAACTACTTTTCAAAATTACCAGAAAAAACATCATCCTCACCATCCTCCAAAGAACATTTTAGAGCAAAAAATTTTCAAAGCCATTAATAAAGTGACTGTATTTCATAGTTACAATAACCAACATGATTGTTAAAACTTAGAGAAAGGATGAAAAAAGTCCTTGCATTTGAGTAATTCAAACTTTCTAAACTTTTACCATTTTCTTCAAAACAAAATTTCTTGACTTCAGAAATTTAAAATCATCCTAAATATTTTGTTAAGATCTTTATTGAGTAAAAAACCGAAAAAGCGACGTTTAAAAACACAAATAGATGAAGCTAAAATTGGCAAACATGTTTCAAAAGCATAAAGCTTCCTTCTTCAGTGCCAAGCAAGAAATGGAAAGAAACAAAGTGCCGGGAGAGTTTAAATAGCAAAGGAGCAAAAGCTAGGAAAATCAGGTGTCAGCGTGTGCCAAGACCTGATTTGGCGTTGCGTTGTCAGAAAATTTAAAAGCATGAAGTAAAATTGGCGAGATGTGTGGAACTGCAAACGATTCGTTACAAATGCTTTTAATAAGATCTTTATTAACTGCATCTTTTGTGATCCCAGTAAGCATTAAAGCTAAATGAATGGGCATGGTAAAACAATGAGGGTGCAAGTGCTCAACAAAAAATAAAATAGCAAAAGGGTAGAAAATAATTATTAACACCAAGTTATTAAAGTCTAAGGGGTAAAATAGCATAGTAGACAAAAATTAGCGAATATTATAGAATCGGATGCAATCAGATTTTTAAATGCAAAAAAAATAGGGAATAGCAGGTAAAAGCAAAACAGCTAAAATGCATAAAAGCTGGCAGGTATGTCACAAGTGCATGGGCATAATGAATCAGTATAACACTCCCTCCAATAATGTTCCAATATTTTCAAAACCACTATCAATATCGACATTTGTCATTTCTGTTCCAGACCAAACAATTTCGAAAATTTTGCCCAGCAACAAAAGTTGATCCTCCAGATGTGAACTACATTTTTTGTGCTAAACTGCTCAACTAACACGCAAATATGTACGGTAAGTACCTAAATTAAAAAGCACAAAATTATTAAGACTATTATCACAGTGATTGTTTGATACTGCTATGGTGGGAAAAATTCCATAGTGATCCAAAATTGTATATTCTGAAATCTAGAACTGAGCTGATCTTACTGCTGCCTGATTTCGGGTTCTATGCTGTACTTAATTTTAAATATGAAGTAAAAAATAGATAAATGGAAGTCCAATCAACATTGGTGACACATCTGCATTTAGACATTTAAATGTTCTGCAAGGCTAGTGTTGTGATTAGTTCTCCTAGTTTGTATCGACTGCCCATGCAACTATTTTTGAATCATCTGCACCGATGCTCGATTGATGCATCGGCCTAGCAGATGCATCAATCGAGGCTTGTAAAATCTCAGACTTTTTCACTCACCTATTCTTCCAGTTTTAATGCCCATACAGAATAAACAGGATAATAGTAAAAACAAATTCTAATAAAATGTACCATGTAAACTAGAACCAAAAAAAAAAAAAAAACAAGGCAAAAAGTTTGAAGTTGGTCAAATAAAACGATGATATAAAAAAAATGTTGTTTTCAAAGTTACAGCCAAAATTAAAGTGTGAAATGTAGTCTCATTTTAAGTTAAAATAGCAAAATTTTAAAAAAATATCACCAGCATATCATAGGAATATTTACAACCTAATACTTAAAGAGTTGCATAGCCTGGTATGATATTATTGAGCCAATCAAAATCAATATATATTTTTACTTACTTTTTTTACTTTTTGGAAATATAATTCTGGGTAGCAGTGAAACCAGTATGCAAGTTGAACAATAAAGTAAAATTTGAACATAAATCTGAAAAAGAAAAATATATAAATATATTTTCATTCTTTTAAAACTGAACTACAAGGTTATTATGACTACCTGTACTATGGTCATTATAACAATTGCTTTGTTTTTTAACTTTCCACCAAACTAAATTGTATTTATAAATACAAACTAAAAGTATGCTTTACTAAATACTTAAGGCAAATTTATGATTTTTAAAGTGTATAACCCTGTAGCAGAATTTTTTTTCTGCTTTCTGCGACAAATTTTCTAGAACCAATTTCTTTCAGCGAAACTAGAATACTTCTTCAATAATAAATGTATACGCAATCGTCTTACAGTAACACAAGCTGTTAATATTTATTCTCAAGTTAACATTAATACTATAGCTTCATAGTTTTTAAAGCTAACTCACATTTTGAGCAAAAATTATTTTCATTGATTTTTCCCTGCCCAACTAAAGATATTCACTGATTTCTCATCCGCTTATGAGTATATTTGTAATGTATCTTGGTACTTGATACAGCAAGCCTTTCACACTGTTTCAGACATTAAGTACTATAGCTATTCTAACAAATATTAATAACATGAAATAGGTTTGGCGTTTGTTTTTTTTAATAACAGTGAAAAAATGTCATTAACAAACAGAATGTCTTCCAATAAAATTTAGTTAACTGCCATACATCTACAAAGATAATCTAACTGTTTTAAGACTGCAGTTTAGAAACAGGAAAGAGGACTCCCACTTTTCCCCTAACATGGCAAATGGTAGCTTAAAATTGGGTTCTTCAATTTCCAAAAATTACGTATGTAGAGCACGCCTCATTCACCTTTTTTAGGTGACTTAAAGATAGTCTAAAATGGCGATTTCAACGCTTCAACTTTGAAAATTTTCAGGAGAGAAAAGTTAAATACCTTCTTCTAAATTTGTCCAAAATTTCTTAAATTTGTTTCTTAAGACTCTAATTTCAGTATTTTTTCTAGAAAGTGTGCCTACTGCCTCCCCCTCCCCTCATCACCAAGGCGACGTTAAAAGTTCTGAATATTTCTGCTTCAAAAAATTTCTAGGAAAAAAATCCTGAATCCATTCCTCCAGGTTCACCAAAAATGAACTAAATCTGAATTTTTAAGGCTTTAGTTTCAGAAATTTTTCATGAAGAGCGTTCCTCCCCCTTTTCATCACTAAAGACAACATTAAAGTTCTATATTATTTCAAAAGGAGCCGTAAAACCTCCTCTCCTTGTGTCTCTCCACAGGCAGTGGGTTTTCAGGCGTAAGAGCCGAGGCATTGATGAGAATTTTTTTTTCTAAATTGCTAATGAGGCGGATACATCGGGTGCGGCGCAACCTTGTTAAAAAAAAATTTTAAGAGCCTTTTGGAAGAAGAATAAACTATTTGAAAAAGGAAAACAAAATTCCATGAAAATATTTCAAAATAATTGAACATGGGTCCAATTTTTGATTTTATGCATGAAAAGGTTTTATTTTTACAATCCCAAATTTTGAAACGGGTTAGATTTGGGGATTTGTTTAATGATGTAATCTGACATAGTTTCAAAAAAAAAAGTTCCTCTTTAACTTCTTGTAGTTATATATCATGAACATTTTTTTACAAACTAATTTCTAAATGATCAAGTATGAAAAAAAAATGGCAAACACAAAATTTCGGCACTTAAAGCATTTTTTTTTTTTAACATAATTTTTATTGTAATTTAATTCTTTAATTAACGAACAGATAACATTAAATTTTGCCAGAAAGTGTTAAAATTTGTTTCTTAATTGTTTAGTTACAGATTTAAAAGATAATAACAATAACCAAGAAAATATCCAGTAGTGCGAGTGTTATTCAAAAAAAATGTGTGAACTTTAATTACGCGAATTAGTCTCATCCTACCGCATTTAACATCGTTTTTAATTTAAATTGCTGAAATTTAAGCGAGTGTATATGGTTTTCGTTTCAATGAAAGCTTATAAGCTTTTAAAACATCGATCATTCGATAGTTTCCGTCTGCCATATTGAAATTTTCAGGACAGCAATCCGAAAGTTCGTGATTGGCAGAGGGTCCTAAACTATAAGTCATTATATTACTTTAAAATATTTAATTTGCTTTAATTGCATTCCAGTTTTCTCTAACACTGATTTAGTAATCTTTTTGACTGTTCTGCAGTATACTTTTATTGCTTGCTGTTTTATTATTATTTTTTTTTCTTCCTAGCAACCACAAAAATCTTTCTGCACAAAGTCTTCCCGATTCTGCGACAATGTCTCCCAGTCGGCAACTTTCTGCCACTGGGGTGCATAATACATTTAAAGTGAGATTAAAATATCTCTGGTAAAGCAGGGGTTGAAAATATTTTTCCAAAATATCAAAAATATCTATCATTTTCAATCAACAGAAGCTAAATTCTTTCAGTAGTAACCACATGTTTTGTTCACTATTGTCTATAATTAATATTGTCTAGTCTTAATGTTCCTTTCTTTATCAGCCAAAATGTAATACATTTTGTATAAAAAATAAAAACATTTAAGTGTGAATAATTTTTACAATCATTTGTGAAAAGTGATAATTTATTGTTTAAAAAAAGTTGTTACATTATTTTACTAACTTTAATTGAATTAGTTCAGCATTAACTGATTTACATATTAATTTAAATTACGAGCCTTATTTTATAATATTATAGCTTATTTTATAAAATTATAAAATTCAGAAATAAAATAACATTAGTCAGCACAAACAGAAGACATGCTGCCTATTTTCTTAGACAACTTTTAGTTTTCAATTGGCCTTTTTTTCATTTTCTTCTTATTGTTAGAAAACTAATAATTTTATTAACATCAAATAAAAAAGTAATACATTACATAATAATAATGACACATTATATATATATATATATATATAAATTTTAAATTATTTCTAATACTGGTATATAATTTTTAATAATAAATTAACAATATCAGATAAATGAATACACATAATTGCAATACAACAAAAATCATAGTTCCAAAAAATAAATATTGAAAATATCAGCCATCATGATATTTCAAAATAAATATTAGATATCACGATATATATCAACTGGTAGATATTGGTTCACATAGCTGGTAAGTACCTCACATTTGGGCATAAAATAAATTCTAGATAAGTGAGTTTTGACATTTCTCCTCAAGCAAATAAACGTTGCAAATGTTGTAAGAAAAACTAAACATTAATAAGCAGTAAATTTAAGTATTACATAATAGACAAATTTTTAAATTCAGAATACTTACGTCATTTCATTGTGTGGGTAATCCTGCCATAATTGGCTGATGTTTAGTAGATAACCTTCCTAAATTAAAAATTTAAACGAAGAATATTACAACATAGAACATAATTTTGAATATATTATAGCTTCTTACAATTTATAAGAAATTTATTTATTGGAAATATATTTATCCGAAGTTACAAAAGATATTCAGTAGTTTTCATACATAGCAGCAAAATTTCTTGTTGAAAAATTTATCACAGTGAGAATTTAATTTTATTGAGATTTAAACTTTTTATATTTAAGTGAATATAAGAATTTTATAGTTAAAGCAATAACACCTTGAAAAGCATTTAATATTAATGTTTTGAGCTAAAAGAAATAAAATAGTTAAAATTACTATGTTTTGCTCTATAAAGAAAAGCAGACAGTTGATAGATCAAGGCTAGGTTAGTTTTACAAGAACAAATCTATTATTTTACATTATATTGCTCTGCTTTGAGTGATGATCAGCTCGTACATGTATTTTCAGTTCAAAACAAAATTAAAATTATAGCCCAGCTGTTTTTTAACTTTTTTTAATTTATAAACTTTTACTAACTACAGATAATTGTAGCATTTCAGCCCAATATGGCTTTGACTGCACAACAATTTTATCTAGTGACACAGCCCACTTTTGTCTATTTAGCCATAAGATATAAAACAGTTAACAGTTCTGAATATGGAAGGAGATACAGCCTGCCTATCCCAACTATTAATCTTGCATTCCCTACTCCCTTGTTTTCCGTCTGCTATTCAACTCTGTAGACCAGCGGTTCCCAACCTTTTCAGCTGTGCGGCCCACTAATTTTAGGGAAAAAATTTGGAGGCCCACTACTTGACAACAATACAAGTAAAACTTCTAATGACAAACAGACACCTATATTTATAAAAATCATATGCACATACTTCAATAATTAAGAGAAACTGAACAAGATTTTAGACTTTTTTTTTTGTAAAACGAATACAACTTTATTGTTTCCACATAGTAGGAAACCCTTCAAAAACAAATATTTAAAGTGAAAAGATTCTCAATGGGATTTTCGACACTATCTACTGCTCACGAGCGCATCAATATCTGGATTGAAATTCGATAATTTCAGCCTCAAATCACTCTCAACGTTCAATTTGTTTCTGTATTTATTTTTCAAAAATACTAATGTTGAAAAAGCTCTTTCACAAAGATAAGTGGTCGAAAATCCCATCAAGTGACTCAGTGCAATTTTGGCAATAGCTGGGTAATCTTGCCAAACACTTATCCAGAACGGGACTAATGGCGTTGTTTTAAAAAGCGATTTTAAGGTCTGGTCGCATGATACTTCAATTAGCGAGTCTTCTTCACTGGAAGATAATCTCAATTTTGCCAGGTAATTTTCTTCAAAGGGATTTCTGATCCAGTGTATTTCATCCTCAATTTTAGGGAAGAATTTCCTAAGAAATATGAATATTATTATTTATTATTATTAGTTCTAAAGAACGTAATATTTGAAATATTTAACGCTTGTAGAAAAGTCATTCGTTTAAGAACAATAATATTTTCAATAAGGGCTGCTAAAATATTAGCATAAAGTAAGGAAAGATAAATACTTTCAACTAACCTGAGGCTAGAGGCCAAACAGTTGAGGTGATCTTTTATGGTTGCAGCTGTTTTCTCATCAATTTCAACTTCGTTGGTCTCAAGAAAATCTTGCAAGGTAGGAAATGCGTCATAGGAATCTTGTTCCACTTTTCCAACCCATCTCTGAAGTTTCATTATCATAGCTTCAATTTTGTCTTGCACAAAAAACTTATTACAATCCTTGCCTCGGACAGTTAAATTCAGAACATTAAGAGAATTGGAAATATCCGCCAAATAGGCCAACCGTTTCAACCAATTTTCATCTGTGATGCAGTCTAAGTAAGAACTTGCAAGTTTCCCATTATTTACTTCATCCATAAGGAAAACCAAAAGTTCATCGCGGAGTTCGAACAATCTTGTCAAGGCTTTGCCTCTTGAGAGCCACCGAACTTCACAATGAAGTAAAAGTTGCTTATGGTCACTTCCCATTTCGTCACACAAAACACGAAACAGTCTGGAGTTTTTAGGTCTAGCTTTGATAAAGTTCACGATTTTGACTACGTCGTCAAGAGTTTTTTTTTCAAACACTCGTCGAAACCTTTGACTGCAAGAGCCTCTCTGTGTATACTGCAATGTACCCATTGAACCAATGGTGCAATTGATTTAACCTTGGAGGCTAATCCGTTATAAACTCCTGATATCGCTCGTGCCCCATCAGTTGTCAAACCTACACATTTCTTCCAATCTATTTCATTTTCTCTCATAAACTTGTCGGCAGCTTGGAAAATTTCCTCTCCAGTTGTTCTAGTCAACAAAGAGTGACAAAACAACATTTCTTCTTGAATATTGCCGTTCCATTCAAAGCGACAAAAAGCCAATAAATTAGTCTGACCAGCAACATCTGTGCTTTCGTCAAATTGGAGAGAAAAATATTCACTTTTTCTCAAAAGACTAAGCATGGCTTATTTTACATTTTCCGACATTTCATCAATTCGTCTTTTAACTGTCGTGTTCGATAACGGAATTTCATTAATTTGTTTTGTACATTTATCATCAAATAACGCATCACTTATTATTTTTGCAGCGGGAATAATAAGTTCTTCTCCCACAGTGTGAGCTGAACCCTTCTTTGCAATTAGCAATGCTAGTTCATGCGAAACTCTGGTGCTTAGAGTGCTTTGTTTTGAAGTATTCTCCATAGTTGATTTTGTCATTGCAAAATTTCTTTTCTTCGTTTGAAAGAACTCAATTGACTTCCCTACATATTCTGGGTGCTTAGTTACAATATGTCTTTCAAGTTTCGAAACTTTCATACACTCATTTGAAAGGGTTTCAAAACAAATCACGCACTGAGGCATAGGCTCCTCTTCAGAGTCAGATGACACGAAGCCAAATTTTAAAAAATCCGCGTTATCTTTACGGAAATATAGTTTGCTTTTCCTGGCTATTTTTCTACTACATGAATTAGAAGCTGCCTTACTAACTAATTCAGTACTTGTCGTAGTAGTCCCTTCATCACTTACCAACTACGTCTTGCGACAAGACCGTGTCCGAATGAAGAATGACCCCTGGCTATCTACCTTCGAACCGCATGGGGTCTTCTTTAATGGACACGTGGAGAGCTTTTAGCTTTTAAATGGTGACACATCTATAGGATCTCACTAGCGAATATTTCCGGAAAACTAACAATGGACCCCAAGATCTTAGAAACGATACTCTCGATTCAACGTCCGCGGCCCAGTACCATGCTGTCCGCGGCCCACAAGTGGGCCGCGGCCCACGGGTTGGGAACCGCTGCTGTAGACATTACTTTTTCCTCCTTGGAACATATCTCATTTCTCTAAAGATGAAGTTTTTTGAGTTTTGAGTACAATAAAAGCATTCCTTAAATCTGTACCTCAGAACCAGACTAACGTAAGTCCATTTTTGTAACTTTTCATGAAAAGGGAAACACGATTGTCGGAAGCATGCAAAGGATAGGACTCGAGCTCTTTTAACACAGCTAAATAATTGTGAAGGAATTTGTTTTATAGAATTCCGTTCTGATGGGTAGATGCGAAATAAGATTCTACATACAATGCACTAATAAAGTGAAAATCGCCATTTTTGGACTTGCGTTGTTCTGGTTCTGAGGTACAGAAATTAGGTTTTGGAGAGACCCAGAGTTACATGTAGATAGCTCAAGATTCTGTGAAACCTACATTCTTTCCATTCAAATCAGTTCATTAAAAACAGACAGGGCTGCCGAGAGGTATGGCCGGCCTCTTGTAAGTTTGATTACTGGCCCCCTTCCAAATAAAACTTTGAAATTAATGCTCTGATACCTTGGCAAGCCCCTAGCTTCCAATGAGGCTGACATGGCTTCTTGTTGGCTTTGAAAACAGTTGAAGGTTTTTGAGAGGTTTTTAAACAGCACTTGCCAAATGAACAGCAGAGAAAATATCAAAAGCAATAGCGAATAAAACAGTCATTTAGTGTTAATGTATGACCAAGGACTATATTAATAACAAGCTAATGAAGAAGCATCCGATTCAACATTATGACGGAACGTTATAAAAATGTCATTATTGAAATTCTGGAGCAGTTGTAAAAAATTAATCTTCTCAACTGTAACAGACAGCAAAATTGGCACTTTTAACATTTGAATCTACATATTGCATAGGGGAAACAGGATTCTCAACTCCTAAAAATAGATACTGCAACAGAGCAGATGCATGCAGTCTAATTTAAATCATATCTGCTGTAATAAAATACAGCATAATTCATCCCATTAAAATTTAAATTTTCAAATGTGTTCAAAACTATCTTAAGAAAGATTATGTTCATTTTTTGAAGTTACTTTGTGCAGACAAAGATTATTTGGAACAAGGTTAAATTTTAGGACACAAAAGCTTTTTAAATGATGCACTTGCTGAAAAATACTACTAAAAACTAACATACTGCTGAAAAAAACATTAGGGTTACACAGAAAAAGTAGACATTCCAAAGAATTCGGCTTTTTTAAGAAAATAAGAAATGCAGGGATAAAATATTGCTTCAAATGTTAGGTTAAAATTTCCTACTTTGCAAAATTATGCAATTGCTTTTCGAAAGTAAGTTGATTAATTAAAAAAAGCGCCTTATTCCTTACCTCTTTTTTCGTTAAATATTTATTTCGAGATTCTTTTTGAGTAATGGTGTTTTTAGTTTTACATTTTTCTAAATTCAAATTGGCGGCTTCAAGGGAGAGAAAATTACCTTACCATGTTTTCAGTTTTTCCTTACTTATGTGATTGAATTGAACAAAATTAACAAATGAAACTATTCACTACTGTTGTTTTTCAACTATACGACATTATGTAGACTTTCTTTAAATTTTTATTTATTTTTAAAAAAATAAAATTTACTTTTTACAATCACAGATAATTGTCACTTTTTTATTTTTGGATATGATTGCATTAAATAAAATCGTTGTTTGCTTTCTGGAAGTACCATCTATCCTTTTTAAAATATGTAGCGGTATGTTTTTTAAGAAAAATATCTGAAAAAAAGAAAAACTCAAGTGGCAGAAATAACTAGATTATGGGTAGCAAACAGTTAAGCAAGAGTAAATGAATTGACTACACAATGATAAGTTTCTTCAAAAACAACAAAAAAGAGAAATTCCCAAGAATATTCATTACAGCAATAATCAATTAATTGGTTACATCAGAAATAATTTTAATTATTTCCCCTAGTTTTCTATTCTGATTAAAAATTGTATTAAAATCAGAAACATGTTTAGGGAACTATCTGTTACAGGACACCTACTTCATTTTTATTAATTGTAATATACAGGGTTCGCAGTAGACTTTTTTGAAATTTATGGTGAATTTTAGGAACATTTTTACAAAATTTTAAGAAAGTTTTAGGGGTTGATTTTGTTTGACTACAAAAGGTCCCTAACGATAGTACCTGACAAACCAAGCTGAAAAAGCATTTTATTTATCATAGCATAAATTACAACCTTTATATACTTGAACAAAAAAAAAAGTCAAAAAAAAAAATAATAATAATAATAATAATAATAAAATAATTTTTTAATGTTACATAACATGTTCATAAGCCAGAAGGCACTTTAACTTGCAGTCTTTTTTCAAAATTTTGACTTTCTAAGATAGATCATGTGGCTTGTTATGTTCAATGTTACGAATCGAGAACCATCTTGCATCACCAAACAATTTTTGTTAGTAATTTTCTTTTTCTTCGATGTTTTCGAATGTAATATAAGAAGCTAAAAACAGTTGATTTTAAGTTGCCGGACATCTTTAGAAAATCTTAATATGTAAAATGTTCTGAATATATCATTAAGTATAGCCACAGCTTTATAAATAAACTCTATTAGCTGCGCTTAATGCACTTTGATTTCAAAGTTTTAAGATTATCTTAAAAAAACAAACAAACCTGTAAGTTAATATTTTTTGTCTGTTTCTTAATTACCAGAAAAGTTTCCTATGCATAAAGTTCTTCAGACCCACAACAATCGTTTCATTTGAAACCAGTAATGTAATATCTACGTATTGTCAAAACCCATATGTTTGCTTTTCAACTCTGCCCCCTTTCCCCATAAGAGTATTTTGCTATTTGGAGTAATGTAAACATTTCTGAATATCAAGTTAAGCTGAGGCTACAATTTTATATATGCTACCTTAAACTCTCAATAAATAAGACATGATAAGTTAATGCATTTTTAAAAGAAAAAATATGCAAATTGTGAAGAAAAAACTGTTGAGTAAAAGTTTTAAAGAACTGTAGGAATAATTCATGACTATAAATGACATAATAACAATAATTTTGAATAGAAAATGAAAGTAAGGAAGAGGGATCTCTCATTGGCTTAGCACGATTCAAATCTTTTTATAACAGTTGCCTAAAAATTACTAGATGTGTGGAATTCCCTAATTCTTGAATTCTAATGCTATCCCAAACATCCTTATCAACATTTCAAATGTTTTATTTTTCAAAATTTTTTGGACTAAAATCGAAGTTTGATAAAAACTAATGCTACTTTTAAGGAATGGTCTAAGATGCAACAGGATTGACATTTTTGAATGGGTTGACATCAAATTACGATCCTATAAATAATCTATTAACAAAAGAAATTTTAACAAGGTTCAAACTAATGGTAAAAATAAAATTGTCAATGTCCAAGCTGTGAACTTACACAATAAACAAAAATGAGCACGTTTTGTAGAAGCGGATGGAAACAGATTGCGAAATTCGCAAATAATTCAGCTTTGGCACGTAAGAAACAGTTGAAAGTCTAAAATTTCACAGGCAGGTTATGTTTTATTCAGGTAGAGTGGTGAAACAGCTGTTTTAAAGATTAAATAGTTCGTTTTTAAAAGGAAGAATTTTAAGTCTGTCCCAAGATTAAAAATAGTGTGAAGAATGCGTTTCTAACGAAATATTTTGTAAAATGTCTATTTATCACATTTAAATATCTAGTCAAAAGTTCACTTTTGGCTATAAAATACTTTCAAAAAGGTATATTAAGTTTTCCTAAAGAGCTCGTGTAAATTTTCTAATTTTTTTTAGGAATGCCACAAAATTTTAGTACAATTTTAGGAATTTTAAGAGGTCTGAAATTTTTTAGGAATTTTAGGGGGAATGCGAGCCCTGAATATAGGAACGAGTAATAATCTGTTGCTTTTGGAAAGATAGTTTAAAGGAAAAATAATAACTTTTGCAAAAACAAGCATTATAGAACACAGCAGTATTACTTTCATTTATTGATTTATTTTTGAAATAATTTGAAGCTTTCAGTGGAAATTTCTTTCCATCATTTTATTCTTTCAAAAGTTTAAAGCTCGTAATCAAAGAAATAACTTACTCTTAAAATGATGTCACCACCCCAAATCAAAGAAATTAAGTAGAATATCAACAATTGTCCAGATTCGTTGAACTTGCTATGTTTTACTTTAGAAAGATGAAGCTTCCTATTAAGTTTCTGTAAAAAAGAATTCAGCTAATTATAAAAACTGGAATTTAAATGTAATTATTGAAAAACATACCAAACAAACTTATTTACAGGGTTCGTACAGATTGGAAGTTATTATGCGCAATTAAGCAAATTAGTCGATTACTGATTCATTGGTTGTTAATAAAGGCAGGATTAATTAATGATCATGATAATTTTTAATACTACAATTTCTCCATTAGCTTTTACCTTTTTTTTTTTTTTTCAAATAAATATTTCAAAATTTCATACAACTTCTGAATACATACAACATTCATTGAAAATACAAATATTTATTTAAAATGGAAAAAATAAAACAAAATTAATAATATACTTCAACCATCAATTTTTGTACGAAAAAAAAAAAAACACCAAGGGAGAATGTGCATGATTTTTTAAAAAAGCAAATGACAAGAGAAATAATGAAATAAAGTGAAGATTTTTTAGCATAGGAGGAAATATAAATGAATCAGCAAGAAATAGTTAATGTCCTGACAATCCTGAAGTACTAGTAAAACTATTATGCAAATTAACTCAGCACTTGTTTTGGTATATAACTGTACTGCTTGTTCTTTTTTCCTGACTTTAGTGATGCAATCAATGGCAATGCATCAATTCGCTATATTGCAACTATGTTTGATCATGTATCCATAATCTTGAGTCCTGAAAGACTGACATCTTATCCTAAGTAAGATTAAGAACTTGGAACCTATTTGAACTACATAATTTTCATCAGTACTCATGGTTTTGCATTGCATTTTAAAAGCAAACAGATTTAATTTTTCAAAATAGTGTTAGATAACACCAGCTTTGAGGATTAATTTCATTACTTCATTCAGTTTGCTGCAAATTTTTCACTGCATGTTCTTGTTTCAGCCAGAACATTTTTATGCTACGTGTTATTTTTATAGTGCAGAAAATTACATCGATTTATTGTTGACAAATTCATCCATCTTGGTTTCCTTTACAAAAAATACTTAAGAATTCAAAAACCATTAAAACATATGCTAAAAATATTTTCAAATACAAATGCGACGACCAGCAGCAGGCTCTGGGCCCAACTGGGCTGGTCCTAGTCAAATTAAAGACCCCAATGAAGATCGATGGCCTTCTTACAGCTATCTACTCCATTGCTCCTTACCGCCTCTTCCGGTAAACTGTTCCAAGTTCCCACTACCCTGCTAAAATAGTAATTTTTTCGAATTTCCAGGTTAGGCTGAGGTTTAAACAGCTTAAAACAATGACCCCTTGTCCTGCTTTCCGTATAAAAATCCAACTCTGCCAACAACATTCATTTTAATAAATCTAAATAACTGAATCATGTCCCTTCTGGTTCTCCTTTGCTCAAGACTATACATATAAAGCATTCTAAGTCTGGAATCGTAGTCTAGATTAGAAAATCCGTTTACTAACCTTGTAGCCCTTCTTTGTACCCTTTCTAATACATTAATATCTTTCTTCAGATGAGGAGACCAAAACTGAACAGCATACTCCACCAAATTTGCCACCAAATAATTGGCAAAATTTTTCTGATTATGAATAATTGCCAAAATGGACGATTTTTGATTAATTGCTGCATCCCAAATTGAAGCCAATACGTAACAGTCATAAATTTGCTATAAATTGATTTGACTGTATTGCCACAACAAATATCAGTCCAAAAATGAAGATGACACATGATGAAAGTAGATATTTTAATCTCGTACATCAATATTTAATTTTGTTCGTTGATGTTTGAAAAGGAAAAACTGAAAGTACTATAGGCAGATAAAAACAGATTTTAAAAATACACTACTCACATCCAGCGCATATTCTTGAAGAATTGCATGCATTACAATAGCAATGAGAAAGTAAAAAGTAATAACGCAAGCATCTTGACGTCCATATGTGTACAGCACGATATCATTCGGATCCAGTCCTAGAGAGAAAAACAAAAAGCAGAATCATGAACAAGGATATTTTCTTATTGTTCTAAATGCAATAAATTGTGATTGAAAAAATTAAAGTAACAAAATAACTTACTACTTTAAGAGTTATAATATTTGAAAAAAGAAATAATTTTCTCATTGCATCATTTGACAAAAGATGAACATTTTTACTAAATGTTTATCTTACTACAATTATATAATGTGAAACTTTGTATGGATGGATGTGTGTATGGATGGCTGTTTGTTCCTCTTTGAAGCAAAAACTACTGAATGCATTTTAATGAAACTTTTTAAGTCACATTTTTAGTGTATCATTTCAACTTCCTGTCAACAGCTAGAATTGCGTACATGATTTCTGATATTCATATTGAATATTGAAGGCCTTTCTCAAGCCAAATCACAAACTCTTTTTCAGCTTCATAGGGAATATCCAGGCCTTTAACATGCTTTGTATTTAAAATGTGTTGTAGCTTAGTCTTATTTGTAAGCAAAATATTTATCCCTAAGCAATATGTTTTTTATTGTGCATAGCACCAGCTGGAACCCCGATTGGGATGCCTGGTACATTGTTCGCTTTGGCTTCTTCAGTCAACATTGTGACTTTTCTCATTTAAAGTTATACTGATTAATTTTCTTTAATTTAATTTTTAATTTGTATTGTTTTTGTAAATTGCAACATTCAATCCTTACGCTGAATTCAAATTAAAGCTGTTAATTGTCCTCGATGTTTCTTTCTTTTTGAACTGTTTCTTTCTTTTGACCCTTTGATTAATCATATCAGGAATGGCCAATCCCCTTCTCTTTTTATGCACGAGCACAGCCATGCGGGAAAATCTAGTATTTTTAATAAAGTTTTTCAAACTTTTTATAACAAGAAAACAAATTAAAAAATTCAATACTATAAATCATGTCATGCAAGCATGAAACTTCCGAAATACTTTTGACTGAAAAGGACAAACTTCCTTTTGGTGTCTAAAAAAAGGATAAAGTTATTCAAATCACCCAAAAAATACATTGGCAGTTATTTTATGCACAGCTTGTGACATATCGCTAAGCAATTAGTGATAAACTTGGCAATAAATCTCAAGTCTTGAATTTAGTGACAATATGGCAATATTTAACAACATTCTTTTGTAGTCAAAATTGTAGCCGACTTGGGAACAAAAAACTTACTGATCTTGACAAGTGATGACCAATTTATGACAACTTCAATATAATCAAAACTGAAAGATCTCCAAAAGAAAAGAAAAAAAATTTTCATGTAGAATTTATTATTGGCAGAATATTGCATCAAATGCCAAAAGTTTCCAGATCAATATCGTATAGGTTGCAGTAGATGCATTGTAGCCTATCAAATAAACAAAACTAGCAAATGAACAATAAATAATTTCATTATCTTATCGATAACATTCATTGAAACAATAGGGCAGTAAACAAGAACAACGAAAAACACTACTCCTGGCTTTTACTCGCTAACTGAATAATTGGATTTCCTTTCTAAATAAGACAATATGATGGTTATTTGCAGCTACTAATGTTTTTAAATCTCCGTATAATTAGAATAGCACCTGATACAGTTAGCACAATGTACTTTGTATAATTTTGCATGCATCAAGTTTTGTAGTTTTAGATATTTTGGCTTTACAAATGCACCAAATGACATATGATGAAAAAATAGTCAAGGTCCATTTCACAGTATTTTGTCCAAACAGTGTCCGCAACAAAACTTATTCGGTATAATTTTTTGCAATAGATACCTGAAGTTAAATGTTTAAATTATGAGAATATGTTGATTGTTTTGAATTTTGGATGTTTATTATAGAAATATTCAGTATTTAATTGGAAAATTGTTAAAACTCGTGTTGCGGAATCTGAAATGAACCATTTTGCAATCATTTTTTTGCTTGAAATGGGAAAATAGAAAGAGTATTTAGTCACTCACATACTTTTTCAGTTTCAAATATAAAATTTTGTTTGTGTTTGGAATTCAGAAATATGTACCTGTAGAGTCCAGCACAAAAAAAACATAAAAAAGTTATTTTTGTGGCTCTAAATAAACACACTTCAATAAATATTTTATTTTCTAATTTTATATACCCCATTTAACATAATTATGGAAAGAAATTGCATATAAATTTTTAAAAAATCATATTAATGGCAGTTTTAAAAGTGTGCTGGACTCTACAAAAATGTGCTGGACTCTACACTTAACTTTAGCTATTCATTCATTTAAATACTTGTGTTTTCACTTTCTTTTTGCTTTTATTTATCATTATAGTGTTTTTTTTTGGGGGGGGGGGAGGGGGGGGTTCATTCATCATTATAGTTTTTTTGCACCACTTTCGAATTCATGAGAAAAAAGGGATATGTACTGTTAACTCCCAACATGCTGACTCGAAACTTGATATGTTTTTATTAAATATGGAGCTAAATGAAGATATCCCCTTGTCGCACCACAAGCAGTCTCTTCAAAAAAGTGAATGGATTGCTGTCCTATTTAATGACCAATGGTGGGCAGGAGAAATAGTTAATGAAGATGTAAAGAAATCTATTGATGTAAAATTTGTGTTTCAGCCGGTAGGTAATAACAAATTCAAACCACTAAAAAAAACAAGAAAAGGAAACAATTCCTGCCACAGGATACTTAATGAAACTTCCAGGAGATCCAGCACCTATTGACACTTTTTTGCTTACAGTAAAGAAGTAGCGGACAGTATTTCTTTCCTTATTAAAATATTAGTCAACCAACAAAGTTCATGCGGTTTTTATGTATTGTTTACTTCTCTGGATTATATTGAGCAAACAGAATGAAGTGGTGGGGGTATCTTTGTATACAAATTAAAGCTTATTTAATGCAGTATTATTTAGAGTATTTGATTAGTTTGATTATTTTGAATTTAAGTGAAAAATCTGTAGTTGAGTATGGCCGTGTCAAACGCAATAATTCGTGCTTGTTTACTTTATGAGTTCAAACTTGGTACCAAAGCTGCAGAAGCTAGTCGTAAGATATGCATTGCTTTTGGGGAAGGTACTGTAGCTGAACGGACGGGTCAGAAGCGGTTCAAGAAATTTGCCTCGGGGGATGAAAATCTGGAAGATGAACCTCGCTCCAGGAGACCATCAACGGTCAACAACGACGAGATCAAGCTGGCAATCGAGCAGGATTCAAGTCAGACATGTCAAGCACTTGCCTTAAGATTCAATGTGAGTGAAGAAACTATTCGTAAACATTTACACCAGCTTGGGAAACGATGGAAGCTAAGCAAATGGGTACCACATGAATTGAGTGAAACGAACACACACAGCAAGAATCACTCAAGAAACTCTGACACAATTACAGTGGGAAGTTCTACCCCACCCTCCGTACTCACCAGACCTAGCCCCAAGTGACTACCACCTGTTTTTGGCAATGGACAACCATATGCGTAATCGAGAGGATTTGGAAAACAAGGCGAAAAACTTTTTTAACTCTCAAAACCCAACTTTTTATAAAAACGGGATATATGGTCTTCTGTCTAGGTGGGAAAAGGTAATACTTGCTGATGGTGATTATTTTTCTGAATAAATTTAATTTAAACCCATTTTTTTTTTTGTGTTTTATTTATTAACATTCAAAACCGCACGAACTTTGTTGGTTGCCTGGTACTTTAATGTTTTTTTCTTATAAAAAAATTATTTCTAAATCTTTAATTACTTGCTTTTTCTTGTAAAGCAAATGTAAAACTTAATCTTTCATCATTTTTTTCTTGTAAAACGAAGTTAAATAAAAAGTTTTATGGCAAAAGTCAATTGGTACATTTTGTAGAGTCTGCAACACAAAGCATTTTACTGTGTATGTTAAGTTTTTTCATCTTTTTTTTTTTTTTTTTACTTTTCATCTTAAAAATTAAATTTTTGAACTCCAAGTATCTATCGTGTATCAGTGTTTAAAAAAACCAGCATTGATAATATGGGATAAATAGATTCAGAGGGATTAACACTTAATCTTAATAATTTTTTTTGCCATACTTTTGTGTGTAGAGTCCGCAACACAACACTTTTTTCGTCTTTACTAATTAATTTACAGTTGAATTAGCACTTCCTTTTATTTTGAGTTTGTGTGTTGGTAGTACTTCTACACTAGCAAAAAAAAAAGAATTCATTTTTAGATCTTTATGTAGTAAATATTGATGTTTGAACTTTGTGAAATGTAGAGTCCGCAAATTCCAAATACTGTGAAATATCCCTCAAAACCTTAATACGAACATGTTTAAAACGAATTACTGCCAAGAGAAACTACATTCCCGATAACCACCCTATAGTTTGTATTGTATTGTTCTTTGTATAAAGCAAACTAGGTTAAAGATAAATTAATTTTGGTACTTCCGTATTAACTCCATCGCAGATACAGGTTTGGCTATTAAAGCACATGTGACAGTTTCTTTGGCAGGATTTTATTGGTGGTTTGAGATAACTGCAAGTGCATGTGAACAGCAACCACCAAAAAAAATTGCCAAAGCTAAGCTGTTTCAACTGCTAAATCTGTGGTTGGGGTCGAATTTTACAAATGTACCCTGGTTTTTAAGATTTCATTTTAATAAGGTAGGATTGTACTCCTACATACTGCAAAAAACTATTAGGTACTTAGTACATGTGCACCAATTTATGGTGCATTTTACTGCATGCAACATTATAATAATCATTAAACGACCAAAAACATCATAGAAACAATGAAAAAAATCAAACAGAAAATAAAAATAATAAAAAATCTTTCAAATATATTAATAGTCAACACTACCTTCAGTTACATTATGATGCATAACAACAAATACAGATGCCAATGGAGCAGTGACCTGTAAAACAAAATCAATATTATTAACAATTATAATTGATAATATATGAAACATCAGAAGGAAATAAAGCTTGCACTACCAAAACCAAAATTATTGCAGTCGAACAACCTTTGCAAATATGGAAAACTGCAAGCAAAAGTGTAGTCAACTTTTGTTAGGAAAGTGCATTTAAGAAAATTTAAAAAAGGCTCAACCAGCAAATCGAAAAGGATATCCAAACCTACTGGCTAAAATTCAGCAATAAAAAGCACATTCGAAGATAAAATATCATTTCAGTGTCATGCATTTGAAACTCCATATGCTACTAATCCCACATAAAGATTCTTATGCGATACATATATCTACATTTATTTATTGGGAATTAAACACTTAAAACTAAAAGGACATGTGCAAAAATTAATATTTAATCCTAAATTTTATGCAAGAAAGAAAATATTTTATCAGGGTAAAGATCAAATTCGCAGGATGCCACGTATCTAATTGAAATGCAAGATATCGACGTATAGAAATAAAATTTTAAATTCGATGAGGGATAAACACTCGCAGAACAAAAACTACAATCAAACTAGAGCTTTGATTTTCACTTTTTGTCAATTTTCAGTGACAAATACTCATTTAGGTCATAGCTGAGATTGCTTTCACTTTTAAAAATATAAAGAATTTTACCTGAAATAAAAGGCCGACTACAAATATCATAGCAATGCATGATATAATGTCTGCGTGATTCTGGATGAAAAATTCACTGCTAAATATTGATGGATTTTTTGTGCCTGTTCTTCGCTTGAGACCCATCTTTCAGAAGTTGTACTATTTGTATACGTATATAAACCAGCAGGTTCCTAGGTGCAACCGGTACCAATGCCAACGTGAAAGCGAAAGAAATTTCATCATAGCTAATGTATTCTTCTTCTATATTATTACGCTACCTGCCACATATTAGCCAATCAAAATCATTTGCACATTCAAACCCAACGAATGACGTGAACAAAAAATGAGTGGAAATTTTGAGGTTTTTCTGATCAAAAAAGCAGGCCCGAAAAACCTTGTAGTCACTTTGTTTCATTCAAAATCAGCAAAAGGATTTTTTTGCGAGCTTGCATTATGTTTTTTCTATACAATAACAAGAAATAAATTGACCACTGTTGTTTCTCAAGTCAAGCGGTGATAGTTGCTTGCTTTGGTTGCTGCTTGCGTGCAAAGTAATGTTAGGCAGGAATTCAAGTGAAACACCATTGCAATCGCTTCGAGGCGATCGCAAATTGCAATCGCTACTGGAAGTCGAATGGACCTTATTCATGTGACGTCATTGCGGGTATTGACCGAGCCTAGCAGACGAAATTTAAGATTTGGAACCAATCAAGATTGTGGAAACTGGATGTAATACCCGCAAACGAAGACCGTTGCCATTCCGTGAATAAGGTCCATTACATTAGAATCGCATCTCGTAGCGATTGCAACGTATCCAAATTTGGGAATTTGCGATTGCATTGGTGAGTTGCAATCGTCCGTGTTTCACTTGAATTCCTGCCGTAATCTTTCCCGTGTACTGTTCGTAAAGCGAAATTATACAGCTTTTTTTGCAAAAATCGTGTTTATACAGCGTCTTGTATAGTAAATCTACCGCACTTTTCCCAGAAGCAAGGGCTAAATTTCCAAAATATCTTACAGGAGCTGAGCTCGTGCACTTTTCAACTTTTTCTCAATTTTAACATGTTTGCGAAATTCAAGGAAGGAAAAAAAGGTTTATACCTAGGAATAAACCTTGTATATTTTTAGATGGCAGTTTTGAAAATTCCCAGGAATTTTCGAGTGAGAAAGAAAAGAACATTTTACATATTTTGCTCCTTTACCAACGACTTAAATATTTTAATGCTTTTACTGTTGAGAATTCAAAATAGGTAAGTTATACCTACAAAAAGTACGTCAAATGGACAGTTACAAAGCATTTTCACTACCCTTAACAGAATAATTTTTCATTAGGTTGCAAATAAATATTTAATTGATTGATTTGAATGTTTAATTTAAAATACGTAATTAAACAGAGCCCTACCATTCATAGTCAGCAAAGTTACTCACAAATGGATTCTATAAACAGAAACTAAATTTTGGATTTCTATCAGACAAAAAATACAAGTTAATTTTTAGCTTTGATTTAATTTCAATTTCAAATAGCTTTTTACACAGTAAACTCTCGATTATCCGCTGAACATGGTCGAGCGGTAACAGTGGATAAACCGAAAAATAGGTAAAAAGTGAGGATGCGAGGGCCTTTTACTTTTGGATGTGAGGGGGCAATCGCCCCCTTGCCAACTGTACGAGCCGCTTATGATTTCGGCAGTTCATACATTTTAGTTTGCATTTTGGTTACATTTCCCATTATACTATGTACAATTCGCTCTTCCCTCTCCCCTGGAGAACTTGGAAAAGAAGCATGCTAATCTCCTATAGCTCCAAAACTGAAAAGAACTCACAAATGCGTGTGTTCGAAAAGTTCAAAAGGAAAATTAAACCTGTTTGATATTGGAAACAGTCATCTTTGATTTTTGTAGAGGATGTAGAGATGGATTTTTAAAATTGAAACAGCTCATCAATTGAAACCTTCGTTCTCAAGCTAATCGCTTTTTGCTTTCCCCTTTGATGACTTAAAAAATGAGATCACTTGCCAGAAATTATTTGAAGTATCTAAAACGCCATTTTTGGTCAAGTTAGGAAAAAAGGGCGCGGGGAAGCAGCTTACTTCCAAAAATATTTCGAAACTGAAATCCTAAAAGGCATTTTTCAGTTGTAGGTGTTCTTAGGAAGGCGTAGAGATCAGAGGCGCTCACCTGGAAATTTTTCGCAATGGAATTTTAGGCAGGCCCGTCATTTGGGAGGGGGGGCAGGGGGGTTAATTGCCCCCTGACTTTGAGAAATCAATGTATTTACATATAAATGGGCCTGGTTTTTGCTGTTTTCCGATGAAATTGCATTGTGTTTTCACCCTTTACCCCCCCCCCTGGAAAAACTTTAAATGACGTCCCTGATTTTAGGCTTTTTTGCTGTCGACAAAAGAGCCATGACCACTTTTAAGATAATCCTTTTGAGCTGCACTTGAACTTGCATCCCGAGGAAAAAATTCTCGTCTCCACCATTCTCCAGATTTTGCGTTAAAAAGCACCTCCCTTTTCACTATACAGCCGTGCTGAACACAAAAATCGTACCTGCAAGATTGAATTATCGCTTCCAGGTAGCTCTTTGAGACGTATTTTACTTAAATACAAAGTTTTGTGGTCATTTGAGAACGGGAAATATTTTTTAAAAAATTATGAAAAAGTGTCATCTGGATCAAATGGAGTGAGCAAAACTTTAAAGAGTAATATCTCAGTTTGAGCGCGACTGCAGATACCACTTTTGCGCTTTGTAAGCATAGTGCTTACAAAGAGTACTGTGCCGTTCTCCCCTTTCACCCCCAGCCAAAATTGTTGCCAGTGCTATGGAAATCCCCGAGAGGGCAGTGTGGTTAGGGACTACAGTTTCGTACAGTTTGTCGTGAAATTTAGTTATAATTTAGTTTTGGGTTGGTACTGTTCCCATACAATTCGTAAAAATTGGGGTGGGTTGATCTTGGCGCGGGGGGAATCTTGGTTTGCTTTTACTCGACTTGCAGGGAGCTCATTCCACGTCAAATCGCCTAATTTAAATAGTCGGCCGTGCCGTCATGTCTCGGATTTTGTTCAATATTTTTTTACGGATAGATACCTATGAGATAAACTCAAATTAATTTTTTTAGATTTTTTAAATAAAAATTTAGGGTTGTAGAATTTTTTGAAATTTTGATTTTTTTAGAATTTTTGCTTTTTTATTTTTGGTATGCATTTTAAAAAAGCTCTATAACTTCCTCATTTTTCATTCAATTAAGCCAGTTTAAGTATCATTTTAAAGCTAATTATTTTCTCCTTCAATATTAGTGACAAAAATGAGATTGTGAAAAATAGAATTTTGCCAATGGTCGTCTGAAGTCAGATTTTGTGTTTTTTCGATTGGTATGTTCAATAGGTCATATCTCCGGAGTACCAACTAAGAACTGCCCAATTTTTTTTTTCAGTGATGACAACATCATATACTTTTTATGTATAAAAAATTAGGAGGGTGTTTTTTGTTGTTTTGGAATAAAAAATTCAAGTGTGTTTTTTCAGTTGGTATGATCAATAGGTCATATCTCCGGACTACCAACTAAGAACTGCACGCCACTTTTTTTCTGTTATGACAACATCATACCCTTTTTATGTATAAAAAATTGGGAGGGTGCTTTTTGTAGTTTTGGAATAAAAAAATCAAACGTGTTTTTTCAGTTGGTATGATCAATAGGTCATATCTCCGGAAAACCAGTTAACAACTGCGCCATTTTTTTTCCATAATGAAAACATCATGATGTTTTTATGATCAAGAAATTAGAACGAAGTTTTTTTGTTATTTTGAAATAAAAATATAACATGTTTTTTTTCAAAAAACTTTACTTTAAAATCAACTTTTGAAACTTAAATTTGAGATTCACTCAGCATCACACGTCACAAGCAGATGAAAATGTATCCTATTTATTACATTCAAATACTTGATGGTAGTTTTATATTGTTCTATTGCTTGCATGCTTTGGTAGTGAAAAGTCGCTGCAGAATTATTTTACTCTTCAGTAATTATTTGCTAGCCACTCCATCAACCGATAGGAATTACGATAAAGTAAACTGAAATGTCTTTAAATATACTTTCATTCATAGTTTGACAAAGAAAGACTCGCGAGCTCTTGGTGGTTGGAAAAAATTTATATTTGGTTTCCATTATTCTGAAATCT
The DNA here is from genome assembly GCA_038373865.1 of Uloborus plumipes. Classification (NCBI taxonomy): domain Eukaryota; kingdom Metazoa; phylum Arthropoda; class Arachnida; order Araneae; family Uloboridae; genus Uloborus; species Uloborus plumipes. The sequence goes on from JAXGGA010004822.1 coordinate 59,877, forward strand.
ACGTAACATTTTATAATTTGTTATCAAATGAAAGCATAAAAAATTCATGAATAACAATCTTTATTTCTACGATGTTCCGACAGTGGCAACAAAAGGTTTTTCAAACACAGAAACCTTCTTCACTAATATACCCTTCGTGTCTAATGGCTTGAAGAAGTAATTCTCTCTGCTGCCTACTATTATTAAGGCTCTTTCATATCTTTGCTTTAAAAAATCTTCATTTGCAACCACTTCCACTGCTGTAACGAAAAACATCTGTATCCCCTTTATGTTTTGAGAGGCAAATTGAAATAGATCATGTGCATTTAAAATCTGTCCTTCGAGAGTTCTTTGAAGACTTGCTCTTATTGCAAGCCGTTTTATTGTGCCCCCTACTCCATCGCGTGCATTCTTGCAAGGACTCGTGGCAAAGAAATGCCATTCAGCTGCCATGTCGTGGTCTTCCTTGTGATAGCATAGTTTTTTTTTTTTTTTAATTTTACGGAGTTTTTAAACTTGTCGAAAACTTGATTTTCAAAGAAATTTGTTTCAAAAATTCAATATATTTTTTAAATTTCAGAACAACAAAAAACACCCTTCTAATATCTTGATCATAAAAAACATTATGATGTTTTCATTATAGAAAAAAAATTGGCGCAGTTGTTAACTGGTAATCCGGAGATATGACCTATTGATCATACCAACTGAAAAAACACGTTTGATTTTTTTATTCCAAAACTACAAAAAGCACCCTCCCAATTTTTTAAACATAAAAAGGGTATGATGTTGTCATAACAGAAAAAAAGTGGCGTGCAGTTCTTAGTTGGTAGTCCGGAGATATGACCTATTGATCATACCAATTGAAAAAACACACTTGAATTTTTTATTCCAAAACAACGAAAAACACCCTCCTAATTTTTATACATAAAAAGTATATGATGTTGTCATTACTGAAAAAAAAAATTGGGCAGTTCTTAGTTGGTACTCCGGAGATATGACCTACACTGTTAAAACTAAAGGTGACGCAGGGGTGCCAATAAGAAAGCTGAAGTGAAAGCAAGGTGCCATGGGGTGCCATAGCGAATTTGAAATGCTCTTACCGTGCCAAAATGCTTCTCTGAAGGTGCATTATGCTAATTCTGGAGCGCCATCGGCACCCTTTGGGCTTGCGCATGCTCAGTGAGGCATCTCTCAGTACCAAACGGCACCTTTAATCGCGGCGCCTGCGTATTGCGACTCCGAGGTCTCATCATCATCATCAACCATTTGAATGGCGGACATCTTGTTTACGTCGACACGACAGAATTCTCGATACAGTGTTTTCACAGTCTTGGATTTCACCTCGAGTTTATTACAAAAATGGATTATTTCTTCATTTTAATCTTCGAATTCTCATGTAAGTACATGCATTTAATCATAGTTCTAAGATTTTCCAACTTATATAAAAGCAATTCAAAGTGTTCCAACGGAAAATTATCTCTGGTGTAGCGATTATCTTTTGCTGCGTAGACACAGCCAGGAAGCAGCAGAACGCGAAGGAAAGAAAAAAAAAACACTTTCTACCCGACTCTTTCTTTCTTATTTGTTTTTATTATGCATCTATGTATTTGCATTTCGTGCTTTCGCTAATATCTTTCGTTGGCGTTATTGATAGCGAATACTGAGTTCGTTATTGCTAGAGCTTACTTTGTTTTGTTCCATCTTTGAAATGAATAGATTGTTAAAATGTATTTCGCCAAGTACCCCTATCTTTTATTCCATAAAGATATTCAAATGTCGAACTCTTCATACGTATCAATATGTTACTCTTGATTAAAATTTTAGAATTTAATGAAACGATTCAATTTTTTATTGATCGAAAATACAACTGAATGTTTTTGTTTTTGAAAGGGGTCCAAAAAATACCTTCCCTCTTAAAACTACTGAGTTGAATCCAAGTCATAAATTCTTTAAAATATGTTGGAAAGTCTGAACTGTGAGAAAATGCCTTTAATTACAAGTTTCGATCATTTTCAAATCGGAATAAAAGGTGAAAATGTACCAAGACTTCGTGAATAAAAATAATAAATAAAAGTAAACACAATTGAAAAACAAAAACGCACACAGCACAGGGGGGATCTGCAATAGTGAACAGTGTGGGTGCCATTATGCTATCCTATACGGTTCCATCTTTCACCCGCGCTGCTTGTTAAATTGAGGGTGCCGATTTTTCACCCAAGCCAACGGTGAAATCTCGGCACCCTACTGGGTGCCGCTGATGTTACAAGCGTTTCACCCTGGAAAGGTGCCAATTGCAACCATTAGTTTTAACAGTGTACTGAACATACCAATTGAAAAAACACAAAATCTAACTTCAGACGACCATTGGCAAAATTCTATTTTTCACAATCTCATTTTTGTCACTAATATTGAAGGAGAAAATAATTAGCTTTAAAATGATACGTAAACTGGCTTAATTGAATGAAAAATGAGGAAGTTATAGAGCTTTTTCAAAATGCATACCAAAAATAAAAAAGCAAAAATTCTGAAAAAATCAAAATTTCAAAAAATTCTACAACCCTAAATTTTTATTCAAAAAATCTAAAAAAAATAATTTGAGTTTATCTCATAGGTATCTATCCGTAAAAAAATATTGAACAAAATCCGAGACATGACGGCACATAGCCTTAGGCGATTTGACGTGGAATGACCCAGGGCCCGACTAACTAAAATTGAGGCTCAAGGCCGACAATACTTTGGAGGCCCCCTTCTGTGATCTATATCAAAAATGGTATGTATCTGACCAGCCTGACTCTTATAAAAACTGCCTCTTAACACGTTCAAGGGCGTAGCTAGGGGGGTGCAGGGGGTGCAACTGCACCCCCCTAGATCAGAGCCAATGGGAGGTCACTGTGACCTCCCATTTTATTTATTTTTTTGACAAACGGTTTTGTCCCCTTTCAAGCTTTTCATTGTGGTGCAGACAAATAAGTTCTTATTTTATTACTCGGTGAAATTTGAATTTCATTCGGTCATTAAGAGTCCCCTCCCTCGCCTCCTCTCCCACCAATAAATTTTAAGTCCTTGGGCGCATAAGTGGTAATGGCGCCTAGTGAAATGTTTCTAGTATGATGAAAAGTGAACCTATAGTTTTTAAGTATTGTTTTTGATATAAGCTTTATTGATTAATTTTAACTTCTTTGGTATCTGACGATTTTGCCGACTTTATTTGTGTATTTATTAATTTTTGATGTGCATTTGCTTTTTATTTGTGTATATAATTTATTTTAAGTACTTTAATTCATAAAACATTTAAAGTAAACCGTATCATTTCATTCTAAATAAGGATGATGTTTTTCTTTTTTGCCCATTTCTTTGTTTACGCAAAACACTGGTTTTAAAAACATATCACTCACATTTTTATCTAATTTTCTGTATTACGTTTTGCACTGTGGTAAAATCATTTTATAAAAAACTACTGTTTTGTTCATTTAGAAATATTTTATACCATGCATTGGTTTAAGGTGTGCAGGACTGAATAAAGTATAGTTTCTTTGAGTTCATAATTTCTTCATTTTTTGTGCAAATAGAATTTCAAGCACTTTTTTCTTTTTTTTCTTGCTTTTTCTTTATGTTTTTATTGAAAAAGTTGACTTTTATGCTAATTTTTGGGAACTTTATATAAGCTGCGTTACTATATCTAGAATTGGTTAGTTTTCAGAAAATGACAGTAAGCTTGCCTGTTTTTGAGGAGATTTTTTTTTTTCCGAATGAAACTCAGAACTTTTCTGAATAATAAAAAAATAAATAAGTAAAATACAAGAATGCATACTTATCTATGTCTACCAAAAGAGACGTGAGGCATCACGAAAATAAATAAATTAATTAATTAAAGAAAAAAATAATAAAAAAAATAAATTAAATAAAGAAGTTCAGCCTTGCAATACTGTCTCACTGTTTTCAAATTTCATCAGCCAATTTGTATCGGATAAGAACTTTTTGGGAGGTCACAGTAACCTCCTATTGGGGCGCCACTGCTTGCACCCCCCTAACGTGAGTCCTGGCTACGCCCTTGAAAACGTTGGGAGCGCATGAACTCTTGGGAGGACGGCAACAGGTTCAAGTAGCGGATGGCTGTCCTCCTGGGGACACACACTTTAAATTTTAACCACACACACACACACTAGTTACACATCTCTCTCTCTCTCAGGAGAGGAGGAAGTTGTTTTCCCCTTTATCTACAGTAAAAATGGTATATATATCTCTATCTAGTTCTACAACTCTAGAGCGAACAAAATTTGTTTCTAGGGGGGGGGGCCACGTACAGTGGTTACTCGAGGTGTGTGGAGGGCGGGGGACACTTCTGTGGATGTCTTATGTACGGATTAAGGTGATAATTGAGTGGGTGGGTGGTGTGGGTCATGGTAAATCAGTTTTGTTGGAATTAATATTATGTTGTCTTTGATTGTGTGATGACTTGAACTCTCTCTACTACAGGAAGAGGGTTTAGAAAAAGATATGTAAGTGGGAAATTTGGAATGGGAAATTTATTAAATGGAAGCTAGGGTGCGAGTGTGTGTACAGTAGTGCATAGGGAGTGGTTGTATTTTGAGTGTGATGTTGGGTGAGTGGGAAGGTAGTATGTGGGTATGTGGGGTGTGGTGGCTACGTGTGGTGTGAAAGGGGGGTTAGTAGTTGTGGGGGGGGGGGGGTTGTGAGGTAATTTTATATTTTTGGATAATGGGAAGTTGGGGTTTTATATTAGGGTGGAGGTTGGTGGGGGGTTTTTAAATAAGATTTTTTTAGAGAAGGTTTAAGTTTAAAGGTAGATTGGATGTTAGGGATAAGGGATGAATGTTTTTGGGTGGGGGAGTGTGGTGAGGGATGGAGTGGGGAGAAGGAAGGTTGATTGTAAGGTTTGAGTAGTTGTAGTGGGTGTAGTGGGGTTTATGGTGTATTGTGTAGATTGTAAGGAGTGGGTGGGGGGGTGTGGGGGGGGGGTTTGGAAGGTGGATTTGGGGTGTTTAATGGATAGGGGATGTTTTTTTTTTGGTAGGATGGGATGTAGTTATTAATGCGGAACCGGTGATACCGTTTTCTCCGTGCTCCTCGCTTCGAAAGCTTCCTCGCTCTTGTCTTCGCTTAGGGTATGTGATTTCTCTTCAAGGGGATCTATCACACACACGTATCGTCACTGTCCGTGAAATTAAAAATTTATAAAAAAAATATACGACTTGTCGCAGAGCGCAAAAAAGTTTTTTCGCCGTTGATGATCATTATTGTTTTTGCTCTCTCATATAAAAATAAAATTAACAGAAGTTCGTCAAGAACTAAACGAGCCTACTTCTCTCACCTATCTCATCTCATACTACTGCGATATATCTGGCATCTAATGCAGATATGTAGCTCATTGAATATTTGGGAAGTTTATTATGTATAAGTGTCTTGTAGTGTAGTTTAAGTGTTGTATTTATTTTGGTGTGTTATTGGTTGAGGTGGGGGGCGGGGGGGGGTGTGGGATGGATGGGGGATGATGTTATTGTGTAGAAGTATGATTGGTTTTATGGATTTTATGTTGGAGTTTAAGGTGTTGTGGAATAGGGGGTTTTTGGGTGGGGGTTTGGAGAAGGTGAGTTAGGGTGTTTATGGAGTTGTTTTGAGGAGATACAAGGTTGATGTTGTTTTTTTGTTGTGGTTTGTTTTTTTTGGTTTTTGTATATGATTTTATATGGGTGATTTTTTGTTTTTTTTAAGAGGGAGGTTGTTTTGGAGAGTTGGGGTGGGGTTGAAGGGAATGGGGGTTTGTGTTTGTTTGTTGTTTTGAGAGTGGGTTGTTATTGGGGGGTTGTTTTTTTTTGTGAGGAGAATTTTTTTTGTTTGTTTGTTTTTGTTTTGTTGTTGTTTTGTTTATTTTTTTTTGTTGTTTGTTTATTTTTTGAGGAGGAAATGATGATGGGGGGAGGTGAAGGATGGAAGAATGGGGGAGTGAGTGGAGTTGATGTGAAGATATGTTGTGGGGATGTTTTGTAGGTTATGTATGGGGGTGATTTTAAGGGGAGGTATTTGGTGGGTTGTTTGAAGAAGTGTTGGATTGATTTATTTGAATTTGTGGGATATGTTAAATGTTTTTTGAGGTTCATGTTGAACGAAAATGGTTCAAATTGAAAAGTGAATTATGGGAATGAGTCTCTCCGAGATCTTTCGAACAAAAAAAGTTTATTCAATTCGGACGGTTCACTTAAAAGTTATTAGGTGGAGAAAGGTTGCTTGAACGGTTCAATGTTGAACGAAAAAATGTTCACATTGAAAATTTAAATACGGTAATGAAGTATCCTTGCCGAGATCTTTCGAACAAAAAAAAGTTTGTTTAAATCGGACTGTTCACTCAAAAGTTATTAGGGGTGAGAGCTTGTTTGAACGGTTCAATGTTGAACGAAAAATCGTTCAAATCGAAAATGTAGATACGGGAATGAAGTATCCTTGATAAGATTTTTGGTTTTGGTTGGAGGTTTTTAAGTTATTTTGGGGGTTGGTTGTAGGTAGTTTGGGATTGGGGATTATTTTGGGGAAGTGGGTTGTATGGGTGTGTGGGGGGTTTGTGAGAGGGGTTTTGGGGTAGTAAGTTTGGGTTGTGGGTTGGTTTGGGGGGTGGATGATGGTGTTGGTGGTGAGGGGGGAGTGTTAGGGGATTGGTGGTTATTTTTGGGTGTTTGGGGGGGTTTGGGTGTGTAGTTTTGGTGGAGGGTTTGGGGATGATTTTTTTGGGGGGTTTGTGGTAGGGATGGATTTTGTTTGTGGGGTTAGGTGGGGTTGGTTGGGGGGGATTTTGTTATTTGTTGGGGTATGTGGGTTTGTGTGGTTTGTGTTAGGGGGTGAGGGTTGATGGGATGTATTGTTGTTGGGGAATTTGTGGAGGGTTTGGTGGTGTTGTTGTTTTGGGGGTGAGGATTTGTTGATAGTTGGGATGGTTGTGATTAGGGATTTGGGTTTTTGGGGTGATGTGGATGGGGTGAGGGTGGGGGGTTTTGGTGGGTGGGTTTGGGTGGGGTAGGTGTGGGGGGGGTGGTTATTGGGTGTGGGGGTAGGTGTGGGGGTTGTGGTTGTGGGGTTTTTGGGTTGTGGTGGGTGGGTTGGTGGAGTGTTTGTGGTTGTTTTGTTTGTGGGTGGTGGGTGGTTGTTGGGATGGTTTGTTAGGGTTGTGTGTTGGGGTTGGGTGTTGGGTGTTGTGGGTTGTAGGTGTGGGTGTGTTGGAGGGGGTTGTTTGGGGTTGTGTTGGTTGTTGGAGGGGTTGGGTGTTTTGGTTTGGGTATGGGTGTTGGGGGGTGTGTTGGGTGGGGGTGGGGTGGGGGGTGGGGGTTTGGTGGGGGTGGGGGGTGTGGTGGGGGGTGTGGTGGGGGGGGTGTGGGGGTGGGTGGGTGGTGGGGGGTGGGGTGGGGGGGTGGGTGGTGGGGTGGGGGGTGGGGGGGTGGGTGTGGGGGTGGGGTGGGGGGGTGTGGGGGGGTGGGGGTGGGGTGTGGGGGGGGGTGGGGGGTGGTGGGGGTGGGGGGGGTGGGGTGGGGTGGGGGTGGGGTGGGGGGGGTTGGTGGGGTGGGTGGGGGGTGTGGGGGTGGGGGGTGGGGGGGGGTGGGGTGGGTGGGGGGGGGGTGTGGGGGGTGGGTGGGGGGTGGGGGTGGGTGGGGGGGGGGGGGTGGGGGTGGTGGGGGGGGGGGGTGGGTGGGTGGGGGGGGGGTGGTGTGGGGGGTGGGGTGGGTGGGGTGGGGTGGGGGGGGTTGGGGGGGGTGGGGGGTGGGGTGGGGGTGGGGGTGGGGGGTGGGGGTGTGGGGGGGTGGTGGGGTGGGGGGGTGGGGGGGGGTTGGGGGGGGGGGGTGGGGGGGTGGGGGGTGGGGTGTGGGGTGGGGGGGTGGGGTGGGGGGGGTGGGGGGTGTGGTGGGTGGGGGGGGGGTGGGGGGGGTGGGGGGGTGGGGGGGTGGGGTGGGGGGTGGGGGGGGGGTGGGGGGTGGGGTGGGGGTGGGTGGGGGTGGGGGGGGGGGGGGGTGGGGGGTGGGGGGGGGGTGGGGTGGGGGGGGGGTGGGGGGTGGGGGTGGGTGGGGTGGGGGGGGGGGGTGGGTGGGGTGGGGGGGGTGGGTGGGTGGGGGGGTGGGGGGTGGGGGGGGGGGTGGGGGTGGGGGGGTGGGTGGGGGGTGGGGGTGGTGGGGGTGGGGTGGGTGGGGGGGGGGTGGGGGGTGGTGGGGGGTGGGGGGGGGGGGTGGGTGGGGGGGGGGGGTGGGGGGGTGTGGGGGTGGGGGGGGGTGGGGGGGGTGGTGGGGGGGGTGGGGTGGGTGGGGGGTGGGGGGTGGGTGTGGGGGGTGGGGGGTGGGGGGGGTGGGGGGTGGGGGGGGGGGGGTGGGGGGGGTGGGGGTGGGTGGGGGGGGTGGGGGGGTGGGGGGGTGGGGGGGGGTGGGGGGTGGGGTGGGGGGGGGGTGGGGGGGGTGGGGGGGTGGGGGTGGGGGGGGTGGGGGGGTGGGGGTGGGGGGGGGGGGGTGGGGGGGGTGGGGGGTGGGGGGTGGGGGGGGTGGGGGGGGGTGGGGGGTGGGGGGTGGGTGGGGGTGGGGTGGGGTGGGGGGGGGGGTGGGGGTGGTGGGGTGGGGGGGGGGGGTGGGGGTGGGGTGGGGGGGTGGGGGGTGGGGGGGTGGGGTGGGTGGGGGTGGGGGGGTGGGGGGGTGGGGGGGGGGGGGTGGGGGGGTGGGTGGGGGGTGGTGGGGGGGGGTGGGGGGGTGTGGGTGGGGGGGGTGGGGGGGGTGGGGTGGTGGGGGGGGGGTGGGGGGTGTGGGGTTTGTGGGGGGTGGGGGTTGGGGGTGGTTTGGGGTGAGGGGGTGGGGGTGAGTGTGGGTAGTTGTGGTGTAGTGATGGGGTGGGGGTGTTTGGGTGGGGGGGGGGGGGTGTTGGGGGTGGGGTGGGGTGGGGGGGGGGGGGTGGGGGGTGGGGTGGTTGGGGGGGTGGGGGTGTTGTGTTGGGGGGGGTTTGGGGGGGGGGGGGGGGGAGTGACTGTTTTGGGGTACGGTGAAGAGGATAGGGCGCAGGGTGAAAAGTCTATGATACATTAGGTAGGTGTGTCAAATTTTAGTATACAGAGGTGTGGGGGAAATAGAATGAGAGGATAGTTTGGCCAATAAATTGTTGGCTATTAATTGCAAAGTAGCAAGGGAAAGCTCTAGCTGGGCGCGTCCTAGGGCGAAAATCATTGCTGATATCGATGTTTGTTAGAATAACGGAGGCTAAACTGGCGCAGAGGTTCCGTGGGGGGTTCATTATAGCAGCGTGGTGGGGTCCATTATAACGACGGCCATTTATACTTATATCATTATCATTATTACTAACAATCCTTATATGTTTACGAAGTTAGGTGTCTGATATGTGATTGCGACATAGTCGGCAAAATCTTGAATCAGTAGAATAATAGAATTAACCCAGCATTTGAATGTTCATTTTATTTTTTGGTATTTTGGGGGAGGAACTGATGTCGCGTTATTGACCTCCATATAAATGCGAATGCCCTGTTTCTAAAATTAGTTCAAATAAAACGTACAAGTGATCGGCGGACATACATAAAATTTAATCAACACCGCAGTAAAAGCGCAAACGACATACTATATTATGCGTGTTTGGAGTAATAATCTGTCAAATGGTTCCTTTTTAGGTATTTCGAAAATCATTGCTGACTAATATCGGGGTAGGGGCGCTGTGGAGGCAGCGATTAGTTTCCTCTAGTAGCTGTTGAGGCAGCTAAAGATGTGCTATCCAGAGATACACAAATTGAGGGACATATAGTTGTCTTTTAAGGGAGTATATTGTCAATGAAAAGAGTCGTGTAGGCAAAATGAGCTGAGCGATTTTCCAAAGACAGTCTAGCGGGCATAATTCGTGTGACATATTTTAAAATATCGTACAACTTGGTGTTCTTGGAGTTACTTTCTATGTTAGCAGGTTATTAATGAAAAACCTAGAATAGGTGAGTATAATCCTGAGTCGTTCTAAAATTATTACTTACAAAGCCAGCCCAACCCAACCGCTTAGACCAGCGATACAGCTGCGTTTGTAAATTTTATAGCTAATTAAAAAGCAAGATAAATTGGAATTAATAATATATGACGATCATAAAGGAGAAAGTATACAGAATAAAATAGAGATACTAGAATAACAAAATAAAAGTAGTCGAATGAAGGAATAATTATTGTAATGTCTACTGAGTAAGAGAATGTGTGAATTGCTATAGAAATCATTAATTAAGTGGAAGCAGAAATACGTAGTAGGAGCTGATATTAGTAAACTGGAGATTGCAAGGTAAGCATCAAAACGAAGGGAAATAGTGCATCTTGGCCACGCATTGTTACGTGATTGAATTTAGGCCAATGTAACATTATAAAATTAAGAGCAACAGCTTATTTAAATTAAAATTAGGATGCACTGGACGATTCGCAAGTCGATCAAATTTACAAACCTTGAAAAGATGTGCAGGACACAGGTGGGTCTCGCTACTGGCTTATGGCAATCACGTTAAACCAGCGATATATCAAGTGATTGGTGAAAGTATCCACACTACTTACGAAAGAATTTACGCTAGTTTATAAGAGTAGACGAGGAAAAACAGGGCTACGCATTAGGGAGTGCGACGTAGCGAGTATTGGGAAGCGTAAGGGCCGCTCCTGTGGCTTTTTATGCGACAACCTTAGCCATGGGCCCCCTTCGCTTAGGTTTGAGCGTCATTAATTTATCAGAGGTGTAAAAAAACAATGAAAGGCATAAGCCTTTTTATTACTTTGATATAAAAACGCTAAACTGTTATAATAATTTAAGGTGAGATACCGTGCAAGTAGTAGCCGTATAGCGACTATCGATGGTGCTGAGCCAGCACAGTTACGTAAAATAACCATAGCGCACCAGAATAAGTCGGAAAGTGTATGTTAAACAACCATGGACCAATGGGTGTAAAAATTTCGTCTTTTGCGAATCTTCAAACTCTATTACTAGCATAGACAAATCTTTAGGCTCTTAGCATTATATAGAGTATAATCAACGATTTTTAGTAAAGGGTCTTAATTACATTAACCCTCTGCCAGGCCTACATTGTTAAATTTTCGAGATACAGTGAATCAAATAATTCAATTTTTTGTTATGCTTATTTTGCATACATACAGTAGTCTTTTAACATAATATGATCAATCGAATTGTGAGATCTATTTTCGTGCTACAATAATCAAGGTGAAAGTAATTATCTAATTATTCAAATAAAAAGTGTGAGTAACTTTCTAAGGGTGATGACGGATCAAAAAATTCATTTTTTTTATGCATTTATTTTCATATAGATTCCATGATCTTAATATCATAAATACATAGACATGCATTTCAGCGATGTTAACACTCCTCAATAAATAACATGTAATAGAAATTATGCTTTAGATAAATGATATTTAACCATGCCAAAAGTGCCTTCTTGTGAATAGGCTACTAGAATTCACTGATAGTCGGAGGGCTATTGCATGTCTAGAAAGTTTTGCCGATCCTAAAGACATAGAATATAGTAATAATAAATTTTGTAGTCGTCAAACTGGGCTTGTTACTGATCTTTTAAGGCATATGTCCCGTGTGAAGTGAGTTGCCTAGCCTACAAATGTCAGCCTAAGTTAATGCTCCCAATTCACTTTAATCAGTCGCGTAGTAGTATTATCTATTTATCTGGAATTGAATATGAAGTGATTGTATTCTATAACTTAATTTTTTCATTGAAATTTTATTGAATGAATACGTTCTCTTGATGTTAGTTCATAAGTAATGATGGAAAAATATGTTCGCTCACAAAAAAGGGCTGTTGACAAAGTTATGACCCGCGTCTCATTAAATTAAAGAAACCGTTTGTTCATAGCTAATACGTACTTTGCAACTTAAGGGAGCAAAGAAAGGAGTCGCTTGGGCATTCGTAGATTAAGCTTCTGTAGTGATGTAGGTGTGTTCAAACGAGGTTCGCGTGCCTTAACTCGTATGTATGGGGGTAGTAGGTAAAACATCGCAGGTGGTTAGCATATTTAGGGGCCAAGGGTCTTGATTAATTTTTTAATATGGGGAGGAACAATGACCCTGGCTTTGCTTTTATTTAATTCACATCCTTCATGTGTGCGAAAAGGAAGTAATTGCCAGTAAGTAATGATACAGTAGGCGTTCTACTTATAGTGGCGTTTCCCAGTCTTTAAGGTAAATTCAGATGAGAGATTTTGGCACGTCATGGTTAATTATTTTATATCAACTAGTATCGATATTTTTATAACTAATGCTATTACCCCATGCAAAAACTGGAGTTCACAATCACTTTTCCTGGATATATATATATATATTATGATAGTTTAGCGGGTGGGCGTAGTTTTTGTTTGCCTGTGTCATCACTTAGTTGGTACATACAGGATCCATTGTAGTTTAGGGGTGTCGATGTGGCGCGGTTGTGCGTTTGTGTGTGAATCTGGAGTATAGAAACGTTAGGAATTTCCTAGTGCTGTCCATCAGAATGATTAAGTTAATTTACAAAAACTCGTGTCTGTATTGGAGAGTTTGGCATTTACTATAACAAATCCAGTACTAAATTTCGATTTTCAGATTTGAATGTAGGGAGGGATGTGTGGATACTTAGAAGTGGAATAGATAGATACAACAAGTAAAGTAGTATGTGTAGAGGTGAGATGGTGAAATATTGGCATAGCGCTTTTTTGTTCTAGAGATTAATTTCATAATTACTTCTATATATCTCACTCTTTAAACTTAAACTCATGCATGTAGCATACATCTCACTACTGTGATAGATGGTTACTAAATATTGGGACGGCCATGACCACAGTGATTCGGTCATTTTATTTTAGCGATCGATAGGCTGAAGCTGTTTCACTCTCTAAATATATATCGAACCCCAGTATTACAGAGAACACTCAAGCTGTGACGTTGCCATTGTTAAGATTCGTAATATGTTACTTTAAGAAGCGTCAGTAGTAATCTGCTTGACTGGAGCGGTTAAGTAGCGAATTAGAGCAATAGGTGCATGTAGTTCTCGGCGCAGAGCAAGCAGGAAGCCCAACAGTATCGCTATGCTAATAGATTTTAGTGGCATGAGACGCTGTACTTTCCTATTGTTGTTATATACTATTGTAGCGAATTGCAGAACGGGCTTGATATTCCGAGTCTCTTTATCAGGACGAGCAATGTTCCCGATATAAATATCTGGTAGCAACATCACCTAGGATTGGCAATGTCACGCACATGACAATGTGAATCATAATAACCGAATACTTAACTAAAAAGAATTATTTACGGTTCCAAGTTTCCAAAAGACTCCTTAATAAGAACATCTGTCTTTATTTCATAAGTTTTGCGCTTTTCATACCGAGGTCGGAAACTTTTCAGACAGCCCTCGTACTTTGGATTCGGCGCCTACTCTTATCTTAAATCTACAGCTCAAAACACTGTATAGTTATGTTATCTAGTAGCAACAATAGTAAATAAAAGCATCCGAAACCATAAAAGGGACATGTGAAATAATTCTTGAAAGACTGGTTGTGTAGTGTTAATTTTCACCGTGCCCGAGCTACACTCGGGATGAGCCAGAATGGAACATTTCGCTTGCCCGAGTCCACCTCGGGATAAGCCGGGAAGGGGTTAAGAACTTTCTTTCGAAATTTAAAAGTTTTTGAAATGAATAATATTCACATATTTGTTTCAAAAATAGTTTAAAAATTTTTTTTCATAAAATTTGCTTTTTTTTCTTGTACAGGCTGATCTCGACTGGTGTACAAAATTTTATTGAAATGGATCATGGATCTTCATTTAAATATTTTAGAAAAAATAAAACAAAATCAATAAATAAATAAACGATAAAATAATTTTAAAAATGTGTAATGAATACAGTCGAACTCGTTTATAACGAGCTCGTATGTAACGAGGGAAACGAGAATATTTTGTTGGATCAATGTTAAACTCTATGGAACAGAATTCGTTTTTAACGAGCAAGACCCGGTTTTAACAAACAAATTTTTACTGTCTCGCAGTCTTTTTTTCTCATCTTTCTAGTCTTATTCCTGTCTTATCTTCTTTTCTTTTTTCCCCTGCGGTTCAATGCTTTTGTATGAAAAATTCCACCAGCATTCCAGTGTTATTAAATAAAGAACAGTATTTAATTCAATTAATTGATGTAATTCTCGCGGCCGATCCGCCCTACTGTTCAAAAACAAAAAAAAAAAAAAAAGATCTTCACTTTACATGGAAAAAGTGCCGCCCCTCCAATCGTGCCGCCCTGGGCTATAGCCCATTAAGCCCATACGTAAATACGCCACTGACCATGGTCATGTAACTATAGCGTAACGTTTAACCGATTTCTGACTCAAAGAGCTCACGACCGTTCCCGCCGTCCGAACCGAATTTTTCGCTGCGAAATTGGTTTTAGGAATCCGTTTCCATGACAGCACGCCGAATCATCGGCTTCCGTCAAAGTTCTAGAATGCTGGATGTCGTTGGCACCCATAGCAGTCCGGTTTCTTGGCAGCGATTTCATTTTGGCTCTAGTTAGGTGCGTGCTCTTTATCCCTTGTGGGTGGATACCGTCACATGACTTTCTGGCAGAGTTACGGCGAATGCTCGAAATTTTTCACATCCGTCAGTCACGTCCGAGAAAATACTTCGTTCGGATGAAACGGTCGTAATGTGAACAGCCCTTTAACGCATGCGCTTTGAGCAAAACCCCAGTCATTTTAACGCTTGGTGGAACTTTACGCAGGCAACGTGGAACTTTCCTCCGATAATTATAGTTTTCTTAAAATCAGAACCGCTTGCTCCAGAAGTTGTGTAACATTGCACCCATTTGTAATGGTAACCTTACACAATTTATTTCCAGTTCTTGAAACAGATAAAAAAAAAATAGAATGTTTCGAAAAAGACATAAAATGCATAAGAAACAAACCAATCAGTGGCTTTGCATAATGGTAGTAGTTTTAAATCATACCTTACTTTTAAAGTTTGAAATAGTTCTCCTAAAAAATCACGTTTTTTTGTGTTATCATTTGAGTTATGATGTTATGATAAAACAACGTTCAAAAGTACAAATGTTCAGGAATACCGCAGACACTTGTTTCAGCGTTACAAGGAACCCCCTTTTCAATGCAAAAATATGAGTTGATATATGCACAGACGTTCGACAAAAGCCTTTGTCGCATGTCTGTACGTCCTTTGTTGGTTAACTGTAAAAAAAACGATGTTTTTGCAGTATAATACAGCTAATTTTACAGTAATGAACTGTAAAAATGCCAATGTTCCAGTAGCAGACTGTAAAATTGCTAGTTTATAGTAAACAAACGGCAAAATTGTTAGTTTTGCAGTTTATTACTGTGTATTTGACAGTTTTAAACTGGAACCTCTGCTGCCATTTTTTACTGTTATTTTTAGTTTAATACAGCTAATTTAATTGGATGGCATTATGCAAAAAGGCGTTAACCCACAAAAACCTGATTTTGAGATAATGGGCTTTAAAGTCAACAAACTCTGGCAAAAATCATGAGCTCTATATCAATATACCAATAATATGTTACCATGAAACGCTGATAGGGCATCATTTTGCTTAATGTAGAAAGCAACATATTTTAATATCAGAGTTGGATAACTCATTTTTTTATGTTTTGTGGGTTAACCTCCTTTTTGCATATTTCTCTCACTTACCCCTTTTATACAATCTTCCGTAAAACACGTGATCTTTGCTCATAATTTTTTTTGTGCGCACTTTTTCATTCACTTAGTGAATGGGTAAGATGCATGATTTTCAAACTCACTTGCAAATGAAAGACCATGAAAAACTGTGCAGAAACATACCAATAACACCTCCACTAAGCCAATTTAAACATATTTAAAACGAGTTTTAAAAGCGATTAGGCCACGCCTCCCGAAAAACGAAAGTAGCCGCTCCATGAGTTTGTGACGTCACAGAATACTACTTTTCTCCCTGCGTTCCTTCTGCTAGCGTTTGCTCTGCTGTACAATGCGGAACTTCACACTAGCAGATATTGAGAAGATGGATCACGGAATCAATGTATTCCAAATACTAGTTTTAAAGCACAGGTTTTACATACTGCCAAGTTATTAAGCCTTTACAAGTCGCAAATCTTCACGGTTTATTTATTTATTTTTTTAAATTTTATGTTTTTTTAGCTATAAAAGAATACTTATATGAAGAACATTTAGCTGGTAAAAACATGGGCTTAGATTCTTTGAGACACATGTCAGTCATGTTAACTGGGGGGGGGGTTGGAAAAGAAGAATACAATTTTTGTTATTCAACGACAAATATTGATAGCAAATACATTTTTTCGAGATATAAGAACTTGATTTTTGCATAGCGCGTGTTTTTACAAGAATATCAAAATGTGTTCAAAATGCAATGCAATTCGGATGTTCTTGAGGATTGTTTGTGATTTATTTCATCAGAAATTTATTTAGAATTTGTTTTATTTAAAGCACATTTTAATTTAGATGATGACTTTTTAAAATGTTATTTATAAATCTAAACTTCTATTTATAGATTAATATTTTTTTATTTGTTACTCTGTAGAAAATAATCTGAATAAATGAACAAATAATAATAAAAAAATCTACGTTTTAACAATTCATCAAAAATTTAAGAGTTTTTTTTTTTTTTTTGAGCAATCGCGATTGCTATTTGGTTTAACTCAATCGAAGCTGGTATTAACTCCTCAAACCAATTAAATAGCACACGGGTGCAACACTCCTCCTTCCTCTATTCGATAAATTAAATAAAATTTCAAATAGCGGGAACATTTTTAAAGAAAGATTTTTTTTTCACACACTCTTGGATACATTTTGAATGTCACCCGGTGTAACCCCCTTTTCATCAATAATAATGATCCTGCATTGGATGAATTCTATATAATTTAAAACAATGGGGATATTTTTCAAGAAATTCAACATGTACATTTTTCATAAGTTGTGAGATACATTTTTGGTTGGTTTCATTCAAACAACGCATGGGTGTTACTTGGTGCCCCCCCCCCCCCCCCCAACGGTATCGATGCTCTGCGTTTCATAAATTCTATATAAAATAAATTTTAATGAAATTTTTAAGAAAGCAAATTTTTAAATTTTATGAAGTTTCATAAACTCTTTAACACATTTTGGGTGTCACGCCCTGAAGGGTGTCCCCCCCCAGCAACCCCCCATCCAACCCCCTTTAAAAATATTTTTAAACTGTTTTTTGTTTCTCAATTATTTATCGGTTTAAACACTCCTGTTTTTGCGAAAATAAAAGCTTTTGACTCATCTTACTGCTCAAATTCTTTTCATTTCTACTGATATGAAATCGGGGTGTTTTTCTGAAAATGGATACAGCGTACAGCTAGCCAACTTTGAACAATTATCGGCCTGCCTTTTAATGAATTTTTCTTCCATCATTTTAAATGAAAAGTCATTTTATTCTTTAAAAAATAATAATAATAAATATGAAGATATAGAAAAAAAAACCCGCATCAATCATTGATTATAACTACATTTCAGAAGTTAGATGACTGAATAAAACTAAAC
This sequence comes from Uloborus plumipes, assembly GCA_038373865.1. Lineage (NCBI taxonomy): Eukaryota > Metazoa > Arthropoda > Arachnida > Araneae > Uloboridae > Uloborus > Uloborus plumipes. The sequence goes on from JAXGGA010004822.1 coordinate 77,427, forward strand.
ATGCTTCGAAAATTCGCAACAAAACCCCCCGAAAAATGCAGCTGAAGTTGAAAACATTTTAAATATTTCAGTGGTAAACACTTGGACATTTTTACTGAGAATTAACGCACGTACTTTTTTAGGTTTCCGATTTGAAAAATGTTGGTGTTTTTCAGTGATCAGAACTCTCCAGAAATCTAATTCCAAGAAAATGATTGAAAGAATGAGAAAAGGATTGGAATGTAGTCAAAGAACGCAAACCTGTTCTGTTCTTGATCTACCAGCTTTACTACGCTCCTTTTCTTTTGTGAAGCAGAGTACCTTTCGTTTATCCCCCTCCCCCCCCATTTCCCTTTTAAAGTGAACAATGACTATAAACCACTAAACTGATAAGAAGACACAGCTGCTTAAAAATTGGCTCAAACTTCATAAATGAGCTAAAACATTAAAAATTGCCCTGAAAAGTTAATAAAAAACTTTTCAACGTTTAAAGAGCTGTAAAACTCTTTGTATAATGAACTAAGACGAAGAAAACGCCAAAAAATGAACTACCATCCGGGCTCCGAATATAACGATAATACAAAACAGCGTGTTAAAAACGCATTGACTGTCTCATCAAAGGCAGCGATACTGGGAGAATCGTATTCTGTGACGTGGACCAATGGCTGAGCGTTTTTCGTCACGTGACATTGTTTACAAAAATCTCCCTTTTTAATTGCTTCTCACGCTCAAGTGAATGATTTTTTGGAATTTTAATGTTGATTTTCGGCATCAGCATCATCGATTCTGTGAAATAACAGTAATTTAACCATATTTTGTGACATAGTGCATGTTCCCTATTTGCCTTATTTATTTATTTATTTATTTTTATTTTTCTGTTTGTTTCGTTTAGTCATCTTTTCTTGTCTCTGTGTTTTGTGTGTTCTTTGTTTTGATGTTTTTGTATTGTACCCTGTTTTTGTCTTGTTCTTTTTACTGTATGTAATGTTTTGGTGTCTTAAATAAATTTGAACACCGACTCCGACTGCCGGCTTACGAAAAGACCCTGGCAGTCATTCTACGGCAGTCGGCAGGTGCACTCCACTCCACTCCTTTTTGCATAATGCCATCCAATTGTCATATTGCTAATTTTACAGCAATAAACTGTAAAATTGGTAGTTTTACAGTGATGAACTGAAAAATAGCTACTTTTAGTTTTTTTACCGTGCTTTTGCAGTTTTAAGCTGGAACTTTTTCTGCCAGTGTTATGCTGTAAAAACAGCAGCTTATTTTTTGTTGTGTTTAAATATTATTAATTACGTCAATTTCAAGATAAAATGAAAAATACAGCTTACCATTTTTCGTGACTTTTTTACCAGCACCATATCACGAGTGATATCTCCCACTCGAAATTTGTACTTTCCCATTATGAAATTCGGAGTATTCTGCTGAAAATCCAACAGGACGTCGCTGTGGTCAAAGCTTCTTCGTCAGAAGCCTAGCTCGATCTAACCCGAAAAATTACCTGCTAAGAAAAGCTTTGCATACGGGTTTTTTAATCAAAATAATAAAACCGTCCTCGCGAATAACCATTGGCTATTTCGCGAAAAATAAAGAAAAGTTTTCGCTCGGCGCATCTGGGCGCGAAAGAAAAGGAAAAAGAAGACCCCCAACTCATACAATCCAACATTTTCTTATATCGCACTCTTGTAAACAGCTACTGCCGAAATTCTTGGAAATGCGACGGACCACCCACATTTTTTCAGCTTTTGACACGGGATGTAGACTAATGACTACTCCACACTACCGAAAAATAAGCGGAGACATAAAAATATGCATAGACGCTTTTTTTTTTTTGATGTTCTGTCTCCATTGTATGTTTGCGTAATTCCATCTAATTTAGTTTTACTTCTTCAAAATAAAGACGAATAATTGAAAAAATAGTCGTAGCCGTAGCCAAAGGGAAGGCAGGGACAGCTTCCCCTCCCTAGATGAAATGAAAGAGCACCTTTTTTTTTATTTTGCTCTAGTTTTTCCCCCCTTACACCTGTTTTTATTTTGCATTGTAATCTGCGGTTTTGTGTTCCAAGAAACTATGGTACTGAGTCCAAGAAAGTGGTAGTTTGCTTTTTTAATGCTTTTATGATCTTGGTGGTTGAGAATTATTTCACCCTTCAACATGTGCCTTTTTTTTCTTTTCTTTTCTCAGATATTATGTCCATTTACATCAAATTCGGGTTGTAGGTAGTTGTTAGGTACACGATGAAAAAAGGTGTGATTTTTGTTCATCAGACGAAAGCGGTACATCAAAGGGGTTATTTCGACTGCAGGAAAATTGCCTTTATGGAAAAATTATTTCTCCTTTCTTCCCGAAAATTTTTCGATATTTTTAATGACTTTTTACCATTTCTTCTTTTTTTTTTTTTTTTCTCTTCGTTCAAGGGCACGGAAGCAGTTTCAGGTAGGGGGAAGTCATTGTTAAAGAATGAGCTAACAAATCGAGAGTTCCACTGGAGTAATATCGGAATTCAAACAGGCAGTCTGAAGCTCTCCCCAGTTAGCAGTGGAAGATTTACTATGTTGCAAAAGTTGCGACAGCGAGGAGCCACCACGACATAGTAGTCCCGAAATGGTATAAATATTTTTCACAACTGTTCATCTGACTCTAAGGGTCCTGACTCTAAGAAACATAACGTACTTTATGTTATGAGCCATTAGATACATATTTTTTCGAGGAGTAAAACACTGCAAAACAGCTCGGTTTAATGGATAAAAGAAGTGTGCTTGCATACAGGCAGACGTCTTGATCCAAAACAACAGCAAAATTTAGAAAAATGCGTTTAAGAAAAAGCGGAAAGTAGTGAACTTTACGCTTAAAGAAAGAAACCACCTTTGAATAAATAGAAAGAATAATAATCATAATTAAAACACTTGCAAAATACAGATGCGTCAATAGTCTTTTCGGAAAATAGTAAATTGACTGCATAAAGCGCAAAATTCTCAAAAAACGTTAATGTGAAAGAATGTCGGTAGCAAAAAGCGGACTAAAATAGCACGTGAATGTCGACTTGTAAAGGTTCCTGTAAATGTGGGTCAAATTAGAAAGGTTTGAAGTTAACGCCGGAACAACCAGTGGAAAAATAAATGACGACTTACAGAGGTTGTCCAGTTATCCGAGTGTCAAGTTACCGGAACACACATCGTCGCTTTGGAAAAATAACGCTGCAACTCAAAAAAGCCCATTTTTAAGGAGAGCAATTTTTAACTTTTCAGAAACTTCTATCGCGCTTGTGCTCAAAACTATTGCGACTATTTCAATGAAACTAGCATTAAAAAAACCGCATTTTTATCTCTTTTCTAATGTAGCATGATTGACTTCAATGGCATTTTAACTAATGACGTCATTTTAAAAAGAGTGAAGGTAGTTTGAGTTACATCAGTGTTCTCCAAAAATTGCTCCCTAGCTGATATTTTTGACACTTTTAAGTTGTAACCTTGTTCATCATAAAGAGCGATTTTTTCTGAACAAAATGATATAAAAATATCATTTTTCGATTTTTTTGAGTTGCAGCGTTATTTTTCCAAAGCGAAGACATAAGTAAGAGTGTACATGATATTTAATTTACAGTAAACTCTCGATTTTCCGCGAGGGTCTCGGGGAAAAAATTCTTAGTTAACTCTATTCTTGTAGAGCAAAAATTTCGCAGCAAGGAACAAACACAATTAACTATTTTTTTTCGAAAAAGCACGAATTTTAATTTTTTTTTTCCTTAACATTTCTTATCCAAGAGTGTGTGTACTTCATCCAATAAATTATTTTACTTGGGCGTTATCGTAAATACCACGTCTTTATACATTTTATATGCTTGATTTTATATGTGGTTTTGTGTACTCGTATTGAAATTTACATCAGACCAACCATTGGAAAAATAAATGTCAACTTACCGAGATTGCAGAGTAATCGGAGTTTCACTGTATAACAGTCGTCCCCGCTTAATCGGGTAGCGGATAAACGAATACCCAGCTTATACGAATAAAAAATCCTGGAACCGATGCCATGGACTCAATGTTAATACTCCCCGGTTAAACAAATACCCCGCTTAGTATATAGCGTTTAGAAAGAGAGTGAATGATTTGTAGTAACTCTATTTTTTCTTACATTTAAATACTTTTTGGTTGCTCTTCCTTAAAATAATGTTACTGATCCAATGACACATTTTCAATGTAGATGAATTATTCGCAGAGTTGTCATCTGCATCTTTTTTCATGTGAACGAAGTCGTTCAAATAAACAAGTGCAATGTCCGGATTAAAAATAACTAAACAAAAAAAAAAAAAAAAGATTTTCTTATGAACGGGTGATTGAAAAGAATGACATAGCCCAGTTGGGTGGGTAGAATTTTTTTTTTTTTTTTGGAGCTCCGTATCGGCTAGGGTGAGAAAAGTTGTTTACTAGAACTGAACAATTGCATGTAAAATTTGAAGTTGATCAGATAAATGCAGCATGTTTTTCAAAGACCACTTTTCGCACCCTGGCCGATTTTGTATTCCCCTCCAAAAAAAAAAAAAAACCTATTGCATAGGCCTATATTCGACTAAGTTATCCTCGTGCGGAGCGGAGGATGTTTTGTTTCAGTGTCTGCAAAGATATTTTAACTGCATAGTTAAAAATACTGTCCTTTGATTTCAATCAAATAGAGGTCTGTACTTGCATACAAAATTTTGCAGACGATGAAAACTTGATGTTTTTTAGCGTTCCGCTTGCAGCCTTGCTCATAAGTCCGCCCCGTAGTGTTGCCAGAATGACAAAAGTAATTTTTTCCAACTTCTACATTACCTTTCTTTAAAACGAAAAAAAAAAACAGAAATAATAACTGGCCATATATTTATGAAGAATTTCTTTGTATGGAATTAAAGTTTTGTTTTGATTCACTCCGCTGTTCCGATACATCCCGGTATCTATAGTCATGTTAAAAAAGAGGCGGGGGAGGGGGAGGAGGACCACGACTCCATTCTACCCAGCCCCTGGATTGGATCGTGCTTACAGTCATTGAGGGTACTTAAACTTAAAATTTAGATGGTAATGCAACAGTTTGAATTCCTAAGTAAAACCGATGTTTTTTTTTTTTTTTTATTTTATTTTTTTATAACAAGCTTTTATTATACTTACTCTGTCATTGGTGAGTAGGCAAATGTTAGCAAGTTGCTCTTCGGCAAGAATTACTCTGACATGTCGTAGGAAAATGTTAGCAACTTACTCTTCGGCAAGAATTACTCTAACATGTAGTAGGCAAATGTTAGCAACTTACTCTTCGGCAAGAATTAGAATTACTCTAACATGTAGTAGGCAAATGTTAGCAACTTACTCCTCGGCAAGAATTACTCTAACATGTAGTATGAAAATGTACAGAGTAAAAACAAAAGTCCTGTACATTTCAGTTTTCAGCACGGAAATTTCGACTTACGTGAAGGTTCTTGGAACGCATCCTTTGTGTAACTAGAGACTTCATTGAACTTTTATCCTCATAAGTTAAAAAAACATTTTATAGAAATTTTGAAAATGTTGAACATTTTTCTACAAGTTTGACAAATAATTGACAATTTTTATAAAATTTTAATCAATATTCTAGCTATTTACCAATTTTTACTAAAAATACGTTTCGTCTTCTCCTCATGTTTCTCCTTCCCAAAAATTACCTGAAATTGCGGCTTTTGATGTGAATTTTGAAAATTTCTTCTCACCCTGTACACTCCCTCACCTCACAACTTCTTCGCCCTAACTTTAAGAGAGTGAATAAAACTACGTTTTAGACTTCAATTTAGAAAAGTTTTTAGGAGGGATCCCTTGATCCTTCCTATGACGTCACCAAGCACAAAGCCTGTAATTACAATTTTAGAAAGCACTACTCTTGCCATTTATTTTTCTTTGAAGCAAAAAGCTGCACAAAAAGAATTTTTGAGTCATGAACTCAAAGTTCTATTAATTCACACAAGTTGTCTCTCTCCCTCCAACTGTTTTTGAATAAATATTAAAGTTGAAGGAAAGGTGGCAGTATCAAGCTTTTGTCCAGACTCGGAAAAATTGCAAATCTGGCACTGATTTATTGCATACTGTTTTGCATATTAACACTAACAAAAAAAAAAATTTGGTATGGACCCCACATTACTTCCTTTTACGTGTAAATTTCTTAGTAGTTGCCTTAAGTGTTAAAAAAAGTGCTTGGAGTGAGCAAGGTAACAACTCAAATATTTACTCCCCTAATCTGCCACGAAACAATGCAAAAAATATTTTACAATGGTTAATTTTCTAAATATTGCTGATTTTAATATCATTCAGGGAATTTTTCGCAAAATATCGCCAAGTTCAACCCAAATTCAAAAAATAATTTTTTCGCCAAGTTGGCGTCAAACACTTGGCGACATATCGCCAAGTGGTCGCGCCAATTCATATCACTTGAGTCTGCATTGAAATTAACACTGATTTACCCCCAAAAAGGGGTAAAACACCCCCTTGGGAACATTCAAATGCAACCACAAGGGGAGGTGCACAACTAGACCATCCTCAGAGCCTACATACTAAGCTAGAAGCTTCTACGGCATATAGTTTTTGAGTTATGCGACCCACATACATACATACGTACACACGCACATACAGACGTCACGAGAAAACTCATCGTAATTAACTCGGG